>JAFVLL020020191.1:0-20000 GCA_021397915.2 Tor tambroides | reverse complement strand
AGGTTTATCACCACCCATCGCCACAGCGACATGCTGATGGACAGGCCAGGGTGAGACTGCCAAGAGTAGGAATGAGGCTTGGAGTGAAGGATAAGAGAGAGAAGCGTACGTGAACAGAATCATCCATTCCACCTCTAGACGACCTGCCAAAATATTCAACGCTTCATACCTTTCTCTCCTGCTCTCTGTCACGTCCTATAACTCTTGCATTGGCTTACTGGGACGAGATGGTTTTGGCCCTGAGGCAGCCAGCCGAGCCCTCACTGCAGGGAGATTCATGGTTCACACAATCGACTCATGAACAAGCAGAGAGTTGATTCACAGCCTAAAACCATCGACTCAGGGCTAATATCAGGATCGATTCATGGCTCCCTACTGTCCAGACTTGATACAGGGCTTGATTCATGGGTTTAGCCAGTTGATTCAGAGTGATTTCCTAAAAGGAAACTGCAGACTGTTCAAAATGTTGCACAGACAGAGATTTAACATGAATAAAATCCCATTCATGCATCAAGTCAGCTGATCACTAAAGATTTAGTAGCGTTGTGCCAGATCGAACAGAGGAATTTAAAACTGCTGACAGACAAAGCCATTCTGTGCTGTCACTCAGTCATTTAAATCTGAATAACTACAGTTAAAAACAAATGTTGTTTACACATATCCTCATTTTTCAATTCTTAGGATTTTCTTTTGTATACTAGTTTTTTCTACTCATAATAAGACAGACGAAATGTGAACAGACTCTAAATCCTCTAAAAAAAAGTTAGTTGTACTAATATTAAAGATCCAATGAAACTGCCTCTTGACCAGACACAGTTTGTATAGTGTAGGATGAGTTATCAAAACTTTGTGGTCCACTTTCCTGTAAGAAAAAGACTGTATTTTTAAAATGTGTATGTCTTTTCCTTTCTTTTCATTTTTACTAACTTTAAGCATTACACTATAGATTGCCTCAATGCTTACATACTATACCATTCAAAAGATTGGTGTCAGTAAGATTATCTATATACATCTTTGGGAAAACTGGAAATTCAAGGATGCATGAAATTAATACATTAAATTAAATTGACCAAAAGTGACAGTGAATACATTTATAATGTTTCAAAGCATTTCTATTTTCAAATAAATGCTGTTCTTTTGAACTTTTTATTCATCAAAGAATCCTCAAAAAAAAATCATGGTTTCCATGAAAATATTAAGCACAACAGTGCTAATGGTAAGAATCTTAAGAATCTTACTGACCCCAAACCACTGAACAGTAGTGTACATGTACTTAAATTATATTTTGATTTCATGGAATCTTTAAATTATTATTTTCTAGTAAACCAAATGCATTTAGACAAAATTATCCCATTAAAATAAAGAAATATTCCATTGTTAAGGCTATGAGTGGGTTATTAAAACAAGCTGTATATACTTACATCTACAAACACACAGCCCATCACTTTCACCATTCCTTAAAACAGCAAAACTCATCAAAATCAAAAAGAAAAGATAGAAGTGCCAATAAGAGAAATTAAATAATTTTTCACCTTGCAGAAGTTCCCTCGCTCACATATCAGACATCATGGTATGTTTGATTGCATTCTTAATGGAAATCAATAGAAGGTTTTCAGCATTCTGCAAGTGACTTTTCTTCCAATCTACAAAATGTCATTACTTTTTGAGGCCTACAATTTCAGCAAGGCTAAAAAAAGAAAAAGAAAAAAATGCATCGAGCAACTGAAAATGTGGAGGAGCGGGCATGTTAGTCGACACTCTCTCTCTCTCTCTCACATTTTACCACCCAGTCGTTCAGTAGGGAACAAAGTTGGACAGAAAGGTAAAATTAAAGCAGTGAGAGGTCAGGTGACCCATGTAAATGGACAGAAATAAGATCAGACACTCCTGTGGGAGTGCACAATTCTCTCCTCCTTTCCTCTGTTCCCTCCTTCCACAGGGGGTACATGGTGGTTTATTGATTATTTTGCGGTCCCATCAGGGGGTTTTGTCCAATCGATGAGTCTCTAACAGCCACCCTCTCCTCCAGCCCCAGGGGTTTATGGGAATGTTAAGAATGGCAGTTCTGTTAGAGATCTGGGTACCCTACAGATCCGATAACACCCCCCCTCCGACGAATACACGCAGAAAAACAATCCACCCGAAAACAGCCTCACCTCCCGGGGAGTGTCACGGACTGGTTATTATCGCTGCGAGAGTCGGTCACACTGCACAGGAATGTTCTGCAGAGGGTTATCGGGCAAAATCTCACACAAAATCTGCACCTGCAGAATCCTGCACAACACTAAAGAGTGCAACAATGACCACCACTTTTTAGTGGCCTTGGTTCCAGAAGTATTTTTCGTATTCATTTTTCACGTAGTGATTTTTAAAACGTCTCTCTTAAAGAGTTATAAGCCATTACCAAACCAACCATTAGGGAAAATCACAACATTACAAACAAAAAAGTATTTGAAAATCTGACAAAAAAGACTATAAGATCTACAATCCCACAATAAAATCTACAATCCCATGAAGTATTACAAATGACATAATTAAACTAAAAATGATGGATATATAAAAATGTTGATTAAAACATTTTTATATGCATATTTAAGTAGTAGGTAAAAAGACTAAATCATTCACAGTACTTCAGGGGAGTAGGGATGGTGTTTTTTTTTGTTTTTTTTTTTCAATTAACTTGTTGCATTTCTCAGACTGTTGGAGATTTCTCAGCAGAATCATGGTGAACATAATTTTTTCACCAGGAATTCCATTGTTGAATACGATTATTTAAAAAAAATGTTTAAATAATGCAGGCGGATAGCTTTAACTAAAGCATGAAGCACTGAATAACAAACTCATTAAACACTGTGAATGATAATCATTTACAAAACGATGGAGAAATACAAAACTGTTGATTTCAAATAGGTTGATTTATATGCATATTATTCATACAAATATTTCAGTAGTTTAAAAGTGCAAAAGGTCTACACAAAACTGTGATGATTACAACATGATTATTAAAAAAAAGTTTAAATAAAGGCAGATAGCTTTAATAAAAGCATATGCCACAGATTAACAAACACATAGCTCACAGTTGTTCTGTTCAAAGGTTTATAAGTTTTCACCCAAAATCAATTCCCATTATGGAGAAAATTAATGGGGATTTTACTTCCGGATCCCGGCTGTTGCACTGGAACACTCCAGTTTCAGCTTTAATAATTATATTTATGCCCAAAAATCATGGCAGATTCCATCTGGACCTGCTTTATCAAACGTTTAGATTTATTCCACATCAATGAGAGTAAAATTAGGAATAAAGTCCAAGGAACATCAAACTTATCTGAAATGAACCCTACAAGATAAATCAGTGTGAAAGAACAAAATGAGAGGAAAAGAAATAAGGCAGAAGGAGTGGAGGCTGTGAGTCTTCTCCTGATGTTCTAGGAAAAGAGTAGACAGACACAGAAAAGATGTGCTCTCTTCCCCTGGGTTACTTGAATAATTAACCAACGATTAATTAAACCTGTTTACGAAGAGAGGACAGTGACAACACGACTGAGTAAGAAAGGGAATGAGAAAGAGACCCAAGCTTACCACAAATGGAAAAATCAGAAACCGCAAGGGACACACTTGTTTAAGCTGACCTTTACTTCTCCCGTCAACTCCACAGGAGTGTGTGATTCAGAGCTCTGGACTCTCTGATTAAGAACAACTGTCTCTTTAAAAGTTAAACAGAACATAATATCTGTAGACGAGGGACAGAATTCAATAAGGGGAAAAAGTAACAAAAAGATACCACCGTGGATGTTATTTATTAGATGAGTCAGCATACTCTTTAGATTAGGTTTCTGCTCTAAATGTTGCCCGCCTTCTGGAAACGCACACACAGATGCCTACAGGGGCCATGAAATGTAAACACATTGCTTACACTGAAACACTATGTCAAAGAACTGGGTAACGTCACAGCAGGAGGGTAAACAAGGGACAAGCTGACCAAATTAAAGATCCTTCACAGCATGAGGATTCACTCATATGCATGAATACTCTATTTCTCAAATGCCTCCAAATCCTTTGCTGCATGCTATTCTGAAGAAGACGAAAAAAAATGTTTGTTTTCATAATCCTTAATCCAAATGTAATGACTTTCTCCTTCTCAAAAAGTCTTTTCCTTTTTTGTTGACATAACCAAGGCTGCAAGCGTGGAGAAAAATAATATTAACTCGTAATATCATAGCCTCCATGTTGAACATGAATGACAATTTTTCTAGATAAAATCAAATCTGTGGGGGGAAAAAATAAAATAAATAAAAATCAAGTCCCACCCTCTATTGCTTCATGTCACATTACAGAAATTAAGGATTTGTGAATGCTATTTCAAGTTGTCTTTTCTCTCTTTAACTACTACTACGCAGTGTTGGGAAAGTTACTTTTAAAAGTAATGCATTACAATATTGTGTTACTCCATAAAACAGTAACTAATTGTAAGTTACTTTTGCATTACTTTTTGTCACCTGAGCTGGGCTTGCTCATTAATATTTAATAGACCCCCAAAGTTATATTTTTGGCAACCATAAAGGCCCTTTTATATCAAAAGTGAAATGAATAAGCCTCAGGCTGAAGGAAGTACCTCTGCCTCTGCGTTTACTCCCGATTTCTCTCAAAATGGGACAGGAGAGCTGTCAGTGAATAAATGAGAAAACAAAGTAAATTTTACTTACATGAAAAAGTAACTCGGATATTTTCTTGTAAATTTAAAAGTAATGCGGTATTTTACTTGAAAAAAATTATCTGATTACATAACTCGCACGTGTTACCCTCAACACTGCGACTATGTACTTACATCCCAACAAATAAAATGAAATAATTATTTCTTTATTGTTTATTGTGTTTGTGTTGAATTGCTAAATACTTTTGCTGCTATTGAGGTGGGATACGGGTAAGGTTAAGGACAGATTTGGTGGAATGGTTTGGTTTAAGGGTGGGTTAAGGTGAAGGGATTAACTGTTTAATTACAGATGTAACTACATCTTAATTATAAATTAATTACTGATGCAACTATAGAAAGGTATTTTAAATATAAGCACAATTCAAAACATTATGTACAGAATAAGTGCATTGTATCAAATGATCAATTTAAATGTAAGTACATAGTAGTTAAAAACACCTAACATAAAGTGGGTCATGGAATACATTTACCACAAAATAAACATGTTCAAACTCTATTAAAAAGAAAAAAAAAACATGAAAATGGTAATACATGCAGTTTTTTAGAAGCCATATGATAGCTGTTACAAAATCTGGGCTGGTGACTGAGGATTGTGACTGGGGATTGTGACAATAGCTTTGTGTGACAATCAAAAAAATAAAAACATTTTTATCTCACAAAGCTTTAAAAGACTCTTAATATAGTGCACACGTTGTATGGAATTCTGCTATGATATGATTATTTCTTTGAATGTGGATAGACACCGTTAGGCTCCACTGTGACAGTTTCATTTTATGGTGAATTTCCATGTGAACATTTTCCACATAAGAAAGAAACTATAATGATGACAAATGATGGCAGAATTATTATTTGGGGGAAATACAAACTTCCTGTCTAGGTTAAAAGTCTATTCAGTAAAACCGAAGCAGCTTATGAAGCTAAAGATTAAATAAAACATCACAGTTGAACTGATGTACATTATCGTTCTGAAGTTTGGGGTTAATCTTTTTTTTTTTTTTTTTTTTTTTTAGAAACCAGTAAATATATTTGTGACAGTTAAGTGATTTCTAATTTTACAAAACATTTCTATTTCAAATGTATTAAAGAGGTCTCATGAACTGCCTCTGTTTTTTTCTTTTTTGTACTGTTCTCTGAGGTCCACTTATAATGTTAAGATTTTTACATTAAAAAACATCATCATTTAGAAGTAACAGGCTATTTTCTGTCCTGTTTTTGACCCCCCTCATCTGAATGCTCTGTTTGAATAGGTGTGGCAGATTGTAGATTTGAGGGTAAACGCACACTGCTACGATTGGCTAATAGTTGTGTATGTTTGACAGCCGCATCCTTCACAGACGGACATTGCTGTGATTTAGGTCAAAAACGCATAAATACTCAAACGATAGCAATAGTGGCCAAAAGCAATAGTGACCACATAATGAAAACAGTTACTCACACTTGTGTTTTGCGACATTACTATCGGATCCAGTATAGTTGGCACAGCATTGCCTTTTAGTTTCAATCTTTCTGAAAATCCAGCGTCATATTGTGGTTTGTTTGTAAACGAATCCGTGGTAAAATGAAGTGACAAATCAACCAAGTTTTTACTAACGCAGTCTGGATCTTCTTTAAAAATAAAGTTCATCCACACTTTCCTAACGCTGGGATCAGAAGGAAGGCAACGCAAACACTGTTTTTCCACAACTTGGCACTGCACGGCATCTTGTTGTCTTCGGAGCATCTTTATTGTTTGCTTTCTGCATAGGCCTGCGCTTGCTTCTCAGTATTTACACTACGTGTGTGAATCGGTGGACGGGGCTAAACAGGCAGTGATGTAGAAGCAGTTGATCTTCTTCTATGGAGGCGGTGCTTATCCACACTATTACATCAAAGAGGAGAACATTCCACAAGCTGTCATTTTGGCAGACAGCCTTCAATATAAGTGTCAGACTGTTGTCCCTGCGTCTTGTGTTTCCACGTGCTCCCTGTGTTTCCTTATGCCCTTATTTGGTTTTCCTGTTCCTGTTTAGGCTTATGAGTTCCAGCTGTGGTTTATTACCTAGTTTACTCCTCGTTATGTTCTGATTATTTAAGCCCTGTGTCTTGCCTTGTCCTGCGTCCGGTATTATTCGTCCAATCCCTGTCCTACATGTGTGTTCCTGCCTGTCCAGTGTTCCAAAGGTGCAATTAAAGATTATTGTTCGTGTTTACTCCTCGTCTCCTCGCTCCTTGTTCCCCCACAGTAGGCAAGCATGACAATAAGTTGTTTTTAGACTAACCAGAAAGATTTGTGTTTTGAAACTTACAGGATGTTTTTATAGTACAGGGACTTGATAGATGTCAAAAGATGAATTTTGGTTTCTCAGTTCATGACCCCTTTAAGGTTTCCACAAAAATAATAAGCAGCACAACTGTTTATTGATCATCATAAATGTTTCTTGAGAACCAAATCAGCACGTTAGAATTAAAATTCAGCTTTGCAATCACAGGAATATTTTCAAATATATTTTGAATTGTAAGTTATTTTGAATTGTAACAATATTCATGTTTTACTGTATATTTGATTACAGTCTTAGTGAGCAGAATAGACAACTAGAATAGGTGACCCTGGACCACAAAACCAGTCTTATGTTACAAGGGTATATTTGTAGCAATAGCCAAAAATACATTGTATGGGTCAAAATTATCGATTTTTCTTTTATGCCAAAAACCATTAAGATATTATGTAAAGATCATGTTCCATGAAGATATTTAGTAAATTTCCTACCATAAATATATCCAAACTTAATTTTTGATTAGTAATATGCGTTGCTAAGAACTTCATTTAAACAACTTTAAAGGTGATTTTCTCAATATTTTGACTTTTTTGCACCCTGAGATTCCAGACTTTCAAATAATTGTATCCCTGCCAAATATTGTCCTATCACAACAAATCATACATCAATGGAAAGCTCATTTACTCAGCTTTCAGATGTATAAACCTCAATTTTGAAAAAATGACCCTTATGACTGGTTTTGTGATCCAGGGTCACATATTTCAAAAATATTTTTAAAAACCTTACCTACCCTATAAACTTTTAAATGTGGGAAATGCGGATACAATTATAGCTCCTGTCTACTTCAAAAGTCGGCCAAGATTATGTTTTAAAAATAATTCAAATCAGTAATAAAATTGGACAACAATGGTGTCATGAATTTAGCCACTTTATCTAAAATCATGTTTAAAAAAAAATCAGCCACCATATTGAGCGTTACAGTTTCTCCCATTTATTTTTCTATGATCAGCCTGTCTACTACTCCTTGAAAGCTCTCTAGTAAGTTGCCGGTCATGCATGTGAACCTTAAACGCTTATGAAGGAAGAAATTCATTCACAACAACGCTGGCAATAGCAGGATATTAATCTGTCACTTTCTCTAATCTCCCAACAGCAGCTCAGACACACAAGTCTAAACTAGCCAATCACAACACACCCATACAGATATTAAATGAAAATACATCCCTCTAATGCTCTCTCTGGAAACCTGTGTCTTTCATTTCAACTATCTGCCTGAACTCTTCATCGTCAATGCTTTCAAATTAATTGTATTATCAGTTTTTTGTTATTCTTGATATCCACTTATCTAGCCTCCCTCCACATTTCCAGTCAATCTCTCACTTCATAGTGAGAAATATGAGAATTTGCATATGCGAAAAACTTGACCTCTGACCTGCAGTGGAATATCAGCTCAGCTCTTTCAGAAGCTGCAGATCTCTTGAATCACTGAGAAAATGTGCATTATTTCCACTGACATTTTTAAAGTGACATTTATGATACTCATCTGTTTTGATTTTTGCAACCTTTTTGTCTGCCGCAAATGACCAACTAAAAGAAAAGCCAAGCCTGGGTGTGTGTGCACGAGAACGTGCGCGTGTGTGCACGTCAGAAAACACAAATTCTGACGTTTATGATCTGTCAGACTGCTGAACAACTGGTGTGATTGTCACAGTTGGCTGAATCTGCTCATTGTCTCATTCACAGGCAGTTTTCTGTGGGCTGAATGGAAGCCCAGACTCATTCATATAACAGCTGTGATGTCTCCCTTTAAAAACTCAAGCCTTTAGAACAGAGGTCACCAATTAGCGGACCGCGATCCACGTCCAAATTGCTTCCATCCAGTCCGTGAAATACTTCTCATAAATTAACAATTATAAACGTAGTGCTTTTTCTCCACGTGGAACAGTAAAGCAATCTTTACACTGCACAAGTGACACAGAAACTACATTATATCACAGTACGCCAAGGATGAGAACAAGAAGGAAGGAGGCAGGTAAAGTGGACTTCTCTTTATTAGTGTAAGCACAACGGAATGCAAAGGTGAAGACTCAGAAACAATTCTGAGATCTAAGTCAGAGAATGCAAGGTGACAGTCAAGGTAGCCGTCCACAGTTCACTCATCCAAAGAGGATCAACGAGGTAGGAACAGCACAGGTAAGAGTCAATAATCCACCGGGCCTAGGAAGGAATCACTGAGAGAGAGTAACCTCGAGACCAGCCGATGAACGAGTGGGGTGAGTGTGCTCTTATAGTGCTCTAGTGATTGAGTGCAGGTGTTCAATACTCAGGTGATTGAGGGCGTGGTTGAGTGGCTGGTTCTGTGGCTGGTTTTTCAGTGTCAGAAACAGGTGTATCCGTGACAGCAGCAAATGTGTATGACAAAATTCATAACTGCAGGAATTTTAGCCCAATTTATTACTGTATAATCCTCAATTCTGATTAATTAGTCATGACTTTCTGTGGTCAAATGTTTTTGTATAATGACCACTAAACTCTGTATTTGACCGATGCCCCTGACAACCAGTTTTCTTACACTCTGCTAGTTTTCTCATAGCACTGCTCAGTGTTTTCTTCTAACATAATCAAATCATTTCAGCTCAAATCAATTTTTCATGTCTATTTATTTATATTTTTGGTAAGCAGCCGTGTAATAAGTGGAATAATGTGCAGTTACATGGTAATTACAACAAAAACCTATATACAGGACGATACAAGACCCCTCCTGATCACTCTGTCAGGGTTTATTTTTAGATAATGACCAGATCATTGTACACGATAGCTTATAGTGTCTGCCGCTGATTGATTCTCATGCACAGCCAACAGAAAACAAGGCTTAAATTAGTTGTTATGATAATGAAACATTTTTTTTTGAGGCAGGATTTAATTTATACTGAATTACAAAAAATAATTGTGTTCTGCTCATATCTAATGTTGCAGAACAGGCAGTATTTTTCCATTTCCATTTTTCTATTTCCATTCCATTTTCATTTGAACTATTTATAATTTTTTTTTTAAATGCACACATTTACTCCTACTCGTATGCCAAATAACAAACATACACAAAATGGCAAAAGATTTCTTGCCTTGTTACAATGAATAACATGAATAATCTAAATAGCTGCCTATATTTTCAATTCAAAACAGCTAAATTTAACAAAAAATTGCAGGATATTACTGTTCGTTATTTAACATTTCTATCTTAAAACTTATGCCATAAAGCACTCTTTTGCTGTTAGAACTGAAGCATCATGCTGGAATTCATGACTGGCTTCTGTGAACAGTAGAGCCGGCCGCCTTTGATCTGATCAGAATCAGAATCAGAATCAGAAAGAGCTTTTATGCTTGCGCATACAAGGAATTTGATTTAGTGTCCTACGCTTCCAGTACATGGAGACAACAACAACACATAGACAATAAAAATAAGATGAGAATAAAAAATATAAAGACAAAAATTGACAAATAATTGGATATCTCAATCATTTTGACACTTTGAGGATTATTTGAGGATGAGGATGATACTTTTATGGTGGTTACAGCCATCAAGTCACAAAAATATCCAAATGTCTCTCTTTCCCGATATACTGTACAAATCCTGACATTCAATTATCACAAATAAATTAACTACAGTTGTGAGCCTCGCCAAATTTGAAGCCTCAAACTCCTGAAATAAAATCAAATAAACACTCCATAAGACTACTACATCTCATTTTCTAGAAGTGAAATCACTCCTGCAATGAATATTAGTGAAATAGACTTTGTGTATTTCATTTCATGACCATTTGACATATTGGCTCTAGAAACAGTGTAAGTATCGACTTTTCGTACCTTTGCCGGAAAGGAAATTTAGAGACTGGACCTCTTTACACCTGCTTTTGGATGTGGTAGACTGATGGTTCATGAGCTGAGGGAGTATATCTTCCCATAATCCCCTCCAAACACACGAGCTTTCGCAAACATGGTGCCCACATGCGTTTCCCTAAAGGAATTAAACATGTTTAAGATTACGGTCATCTATCATCACGCCCTCATATCACACAAAGATTCAAAAAAATTCCCAATCAAACCAAATTAACCTCGAATTAGTGCAGTGTTGGGAGCAGTGTTAACGAGCAGGAGCTGCTAATTGGCTGTGATTGCAGCAGGCTGGAGTGATTGCAGTCCCATTAAAAAGTCATAAAGTTCTACGAGCAGAGATGTCCCATTGGTACATCTGACCTTCTCACCACACCGTTCATTGAGACTGAGAAAGAAAGAAAAAACAGAGATAAAAACAGAAACAGAGAATGAAAAGAACAATTTTGATAAAAAGCAAACCAAGAAGAAGAGCTGGAGACAGTCCATGACAGAGCAATTACTCTATGACTGGCGTCCTCCTCACACAATGCCTTGCAGGAGCTGCTACAATACTGACTACTATATGAACCAGCTACTGAATTCAAGCCCCAAGCTAAGACTGGGAAAGGTAGTTCCCTTGACAGCTTGTGCATTTTCTGATAAAATATAGCATATTTAGAGACAGAAGTAAGATATTGTAACATAATAGTTTAGCATGCAGTTTAAAGGATGATGAGAATTTAGTTATTATAGCACAAAATTCCAAATCTAAAACATGGCGGCCATCTTGCCCCGCTACTGGCCCTCTCTCTAGGGCAAGAAGCATTCCAGGGTAAACACATTCCAGCTGCATCTTTCTTTTGCAGAATGTGTCAAATATATATCTGTTACTTTAATTATTACAATGATGTAAGCTGTTTATAATGTAAGATGTTAGAATCTAAAATCTAATTCATAACCTGCCTTTCAAAATTTACAGTACATGCATTTTTTTTTACACTTTTTTTAATAAAAAATTTTTCTTCAGCAAGGATGCATTAAATGAATCAAAAGTCACAGTAAAGACATTTATGATGTTACAAAAGATTTCAAATAAATGCTGTTCTTTTAATATTTATAATCATCATGTTTTCCATAAAAATATTAAGATGCACAACTGTGTTACTTGCACCAAATCAGCATATTAAAATTATTTCTGAAAATTATGACATGGAAGACTGCTGAAAATTCAATTTTGCCATCACAGGAATACATTTTATTTTAAAATATATTAAAATACTACTATTGTTTTTTTTTTTTTTTAAAAATTAAATGCAGCCTTTTTTGAATCTTTTTCAAACGCCAAGAGACAGTTTGCAAAAATATTAAAAAAGGGTAACACTTTACTCAAAGCCTTTATGTATAATGTATTATAATTATTCATAATGTGCGTTGTAATACATTTTATCTTGTCTTAAATAATTACAACCAAATTTAAAATGCATCGTGTAACAATGAATTGATACAGTAAGTGCTATAATGTATTAACTGTGGTTACAATTACTCATTAGATTGTACAATGCATTAAAAAATGCATTACAAGGCATTAAAACTACTATTATAATGCATTATACATAAAGGCTTTAAGTAAAGTTTTACCAAAAAAAGTCTCACCAACACCAAACTTTTGAATCTTACTGTGTGTATATATAAAAATATGCCATTGGAGTCATTACTATCTAATATAAAATAAATTTACAGAATTCACTTTAAAATAGAACTGCAACTTCAAAAAAAAAAAAAAAAAAAAATCACAAATGAGACCTCTATGGTCAAGAGAGAAATTAAAGTGAGCAGGATATCTTAACCTAGTCATTATGGTTGCAGGCATTAAGTATGGTGACTTTCATACAGAACTGACACATCACAAACTACTCCGACTGAATTCAACCACCAAATCTTTCTGTATAATATGACAGTCTGGTTTAACACTTCAAATGCTGATGTGAATGCTGAAACCTTATATAATACAGTGTTTACTCTTGTTTAAAACCCAACTGTGTGTACGCACATAATTATATGCCACACTCCAGCAGCCGTGAATACCATATTCTGCTTCTGTGTGATGTAGCCCATGTCTGTACTGTTCAAAAGAACACATTTGACAGGCTGAACCTAAGAGGATTAGCACTGTAAACAACAGCATTAAATACGTCTGCCCATCGAGTACAAGAGGAGATTATGATGGATGAGTCCGAGTGACTGCTACCAGATCTCTGAGTAGGGAGAATGAAGTTTGGTGAATCATTAATGATATGTACAAGACGTCCCGTGGGGCCCTGATTGCCTTCAGAGAGGAAAGAGTGTATGACGTACATGTGCAAATTAAAAAAAAGAAGGTGTATGTGGTCAAATGGCATGTGTACATATCGATCTCATGTTCTTGGGCTGTGTGTGGCGTCTGCACCAGTGGATGCTGTAAGGCTGTTTACAGAAGGTCACAAATGAGAGCAAGGCAATTTGAGGCTGGAAATGAGTGATGTCCTCTCTCATTTAGACAGCACAGCAACCGAAGCGTCTCACGCCGGCTCTTCTTACGCATCACAGATGCAAGTAGGCCAATCAACAATATCTAATCTTCAAGGACAAAAAAGAGATGGAGAGAAATAGAATGCAACTACAGTAAAAGTATGGCTAAAAGTACGTAGACACACACTTGTAATGAATGAGTCTGGCTATTCAAGCTACATCCATTCCTAACAGGTGCAGAAAGTCAGGTACAGCAATCTCAGACATGATCATGTAGCTCCATTAAACCACTTTTCTCTTACAGCCTGACAATGTCCCTGTGCACAAAGAGATGCCCATAAAGAAATGATTTATTGAGTATGACAGGAAAGAACTGGACCTGGATCTTTAATCAAACCAATAAAAATAATTTTAAGCCACATGATATTTGAATTTCTCTCTGATTCCTTCTCTTATAGGAAATACATATGCTGAAGTGTTTTTCAAATTGCATCAATTTAAGAGAGAAAGAGAGAGAGAGAGATATCACAATGGAAAAATGATGGAAATATTCCATTGTTACCCACAGAGGGATTTAACAGAAAAGCATTCAATCAGTGTTTACATTACAGAGTAATATTCAGTGGAATACTGCGTTGGGGGTCCAAGGAGCTAATACCCAAGAGCGGATTATTAAAGCAGATTATTTAGAGAAAAATAATCACACATTGATTGACTCCTGTCAGTCAATACAGGGAATGTAATGACTTCTTAAAATAAGATACCACTCAATTATTCATTCATAAATGAAGGAGTGGCACAAAAAATTACAGCTCTGATATTTGCAGAAAATGTGCTGCTGTGTTTTGAATTTTCAAAATGGAAAGTTTTTACTGCGGCACACAGTAACACTACGCGAAAGGTGTGAATGTTTTTGCCCTGAGGTGTAGAGGAGGGAAGAGAAGAAAAGGGAAGAGATTACTCTGCATTCATCATGGGAAAGGAAGAATCTATTAAAGAAAAACAGCCAATTACTCACATTTCCACTTGAAATACCTCATATTACATACATCAATATAGTACATTTTAGATGCTTTCTAGGGACACATATTTGATATGTCATTTAACCATCATTTTAGGTTGAGGTTTAAACCTCATTAGGTGAATATTAATTGAAGCTTTAACCCTACAGATGACAGGCATGCATTTTTTTAGAAATGTCATATTCATCTGTTACAGTAGCTGTTTTCTACTCCAACACACACAAAAAAAAACATTGTACAAGAAGGCATCTGTAATCTGTCAGAAAATGAAAATTAATTGCATTTATACCACTTATTTTATGCCCCAAACAGAAGCAATGCTTCTTTTTTATGGAGGACGTTTACATTTTATTTATAATCAGTCATCATTAAAATTACAAAATGCTTTCAACAGTAGTTATTAAAATGGCCTTGAAGTCTCTCCGAGAAACAGAACATGAAAGTTAAAATAAGAGAAAGACAGACACATGTTGATGGATTAGTATCAAGCCCTCATCCCACAGTGTACAAGAGCAGCCTGCAGAGTCTCACAATGACGCTCATAGAGGAAGAGAGAGAGAGAGAGAGAGAGAGAGAGAGAGAGAGAGAGAGAGAGAGAGAGAGAGTGAGAGAGTGTGTGTGTGTGTGTGTGTGTGTGTGTGATGGTGTGTGAATCCCATGGCACCCTTTTGTCATCAAAAGCATCCACACACACATTCAGTTCTCTGCATTACGCCTCTTAACCACCTGCACTGCTTTTGTGTGTGCGTGTGTGTGTGTGTGTGTGTGTGCGCAGACGAGAGAAGAGCAGCCAGCTGGTCAGATATCTACGGTAAGAATCCAGAAGCAATGATCAATCCAGGCTCATCATTCAGCAACAAACCCCAACTGCCTCTCTCAATATCACACACACAATCCACAAACTGCACCTGTCTCTCTCTTTTTCTATTAGACCAGCACACATTGTTTCCCACCTCTGAGTCATTCTAATATTCAAGTACACACATAAAAACCATCTGAAGACCTCCACCCCTGATGCTTGGATGCACAAATATACTCACTCACCCCCTCACATCATCTATATTAGCTGTGCGCTCTCTCTAATCTCATTGTCTCGTTGTGTATGGACATGCCTGATTCCTGTAGGCTCATTAGAAATGCTCTTTTTATTAACACACAAACAAACACATTCTCATGTTACAAACAAAAACACTAGTTAGCACACTAGTTAAAAATAATTTTCTGTACTTGCAGATATGATAGATATGATAGCTAAATAGAAGTATGGCATGAAGACAGATAGAAAAAAAAGACAGACAGGCAGGTCATCAGTCAGTTTAGAAGGTTTTGGTGTTTCAGAGTGCTGAAGTGTGTGTGTGTGTGTGTGTAGTGTGATCTGCTCTCCTGCTGCTAGTGTCATATGTAGACTGACTCATAAATGTCTTTAAACACTCATTAGAGAACAGCACTGATATAATCAGCCAAAAAGGGACTAATACAGACCTCACACAAAACGCACTAGGGGATTGTCACACTAAACTTTTTGAAGACTAAATGACGCTGATTGGTACAAGGGAACTAGCATGGACTAATCACGGAATCAAAACAGCAAAGACGCAAATCTCCACAGATCCAATTTGCGTGGAGTCCAATTTGGACTTTGGGACATTAAGGGAATGAATCATCACAACACCTAGAGTCTAATAGAATGAAATCAGCTAATACAGACAACAGAATGTGTGACACAAGTAATGACACCATATCAGATATTTCAAGACAAAGACCAAATGAAAGAACAGTAAACTTACAAGCAACCAACTTAGTGAAGAGGTGGAAGAGATCTGTTAGGCTAAGGACTTGAACTAACATCCTAAAACCAAGAACGACATCTACCATGGCTGACAGTTCCCCCTCATCCACGTTGTGTAGTGTATATATACTGCGAAAACACTGATAGACTTACATCAGCTTTATGTTTTTGAATTGTACCCCACGGAAAGCTCAGAAAAACAAGCTCTTTGTCTTCAGAAATAATGCATTGATGGGTAATTTAATATGCACTGATACATTTAGCTTCAAAATCTTATTGTCTATCACTTAACCCGCATGAAAGCGGCAAATATTAGCAGTACGCTACGTTATACAAGTGTGCATCGAGACACGCAAAAACACACAAAGATTTTATTTAGAGCTCATAATGAGAAAATGAATCCCGCCCATGTAAGGACAAATATTCATAATTACACTTTCCAAGAGAGAAAATGAAACGGGGGAGGAGACGCCCAGAGAAATGAGATTTGAGGAAAGAAAACAAGGATGAGGAAGAGAGGGAGAGGGCTTTCAGATATAGAGGAATAAAAACAGATTTCATATAATGGGAACACGGTGTGCGTGGCCAGTCAAATCTCCCATTATCGCTCGCAGCTTTTGGATGGTTGTCTCGGCGGGGGTCCCGAGCACAGGAGGGCAGGCAGGGGGGCTACAGACCCCAGCACAGCTTACATCTCACGCACAGACTCATCTCAACTCAGCTGGAGCTTTCACACACATCTTCACATTTACACACACGTCTTCTAAGTATATATATAAAAAACACAAGCGTCTAGCCCTTAAATATCATTCAGCGCTCTAATAGTTCTTATTAGAACCCAGCAAGAGAGAGGAAATGAGGTAAGACATCCCACCAGGCCTGTGAATTAAAACTCTCCATCTCTTTTGTTCTCCCACTCTTCTTCTATTGTTTCCCTCCATCTGTCCGTCTCTCATTCTGCCTTTTCTTTTTCCATTTCACTCTCTTTTTCGCTATTGGGCGTGATATTAATTTTTTGAAAATTACAAAAAAAAAAAATTGAATTTGCTCCTGTAAGTCTCTGGGGAAGAGAACGAGATAAAAGCCGGAAGAAAATAATGCATACAGGTGCACAGAGAACAAAAGGATCAAAAGATGTCAGTGTGGGTGGTTTGTGTGTGTGAGAGGAGGGAGTTTTTGTGTTCTAGTGACAGGCAAAAGAACACTGTATGTGTGTACAAATGTCACATAAGAATGAGGTCGAGACTACTTACAAGTGCCACGTTGCGAACGTCATTACTGAGCGAAAGGGAGGGAGGGTGAGTCAATTGAGTGAGGAATAGAAATTAAAATGAAAGAAACACTATGAACTGCTACTGAGCTGATGAATGGCATTCGGTTGTTTATCTGTGAGGCTGAAGTGAAAAATTGGACATGAAATAAAAAACATAACCCATATTTTAATACACTTCCTGCTCTTATTGCACAATTCATTTGTATTCCACATTAAAAATAAGCTTTAATCAAAATCTAATAACTTTTCAATTCATTGTCACAAATCCTTATTTTTCTACCCACTCTGCTCCAATCATCTGCAATGGTAGGGTTACTTTTTTACCACCCAATCAATTGCAGATAGATTAAATTAAATCCTGTCCTAAATATTGTATATGAATTTTGTTTTCTCTTTCAATCACAAAAATGGAGATTTTGTACATTGCCACAGTAGCTCAAGAATTTAAGCATTATGAAGTGACTTTCTAGCAGCTCCCTGTCTAAAATACTATGATCAAAACCTTTACCATGATATACGAGTCATTTTCAACCACAGTAAGGTTAGCCGTACTGATATAGCAATTCCTGTCTCTATATCTAGATGTTACTAATTAAAACTGAAGCCGTATTCTTTATTTCTCAGCATCATTGCTTAAATGACAGCTGATTAAATTTAAAAAAAAAAAATTTAAATTCACCTCAGACTTTTCAACAGCAGTTGTATTTACCAATTGTATATTCACTAATACCTATTGAGACCTGCTTACTATAGAATAAAACAAAACAGAGTAATATTTACATCCCTTACAGTTTAGATGAAATGAAAATTCACTCTACTGTATGTTTTATTATAAATATAGAACAGTATGGCCTTCTGTAATATTGCTTTAAAACAATACGTATTGTAAAAAGAGCTATACTAAATATTGTGTTTTGCCTAAAAATGTGCCCTATCATAAAAAGCATTTTAGTGTTTGCCTTTCATAATAAAGACAATATAGGGCATCTGGTTAATTTGATCCAGTTTGATTGGATGGTGAAAGGTAAACATAAGATTTTTCTTTAGCTGTACAGTTTTGGTCACATCTGCAAAGTTAATACATTTCTTTAGAATAATTGAATGACTTAGAATGACTGTTTTCAAACAGGTTTCCTGAATAAATCCCCCCCAAAATGTCACTCAGTCAAGCAGACAGTCCAACCCCAAACTAGTAGTGCCGGGTTGCTCAAACAAACAGAGCACTTTCTAGGGAAATGAAATACAAATGCTTACTTAGTTGCATCTGAAAGCTCAGCTGGGATACAAGAAAGCGTTTTAATATCTGAAACATTAAACACGACACACAAATTTTCATTTCATGTTGTCCTCACACACCAAAAAGTAGCAAGCATGCAACACTTCTTGCAAAATATTCTATGTTGCCAAACAAATTACATCAGCCTCATAGCAGCAGTGATTAAAATAGAAATACACACACACACACAGAGTGCTGTGGTCCAGCTCCACTGGGCCGTGATGGGACGGTCTATGATCTCTGGACTCAGTCCCGGGTTAGAGGACGTCTCCTCCTGATCCATTCCACCATCTGCTGCTGGCCAGACAGAGCGCACCATCAGGAGAGCGAGAGAGAGAGAGCGAGGTCGAAAGGCTGGAGACAGCGAAAGCAGGAGGGAGGACAGAACGGGCCTGGGCAGGGCATGTGTGATCAGTAGGGACATGGGGTCGTCTGTTACCTGTCCACCTCCAACCTCACACCATCTGCTCGTGGGAGCGCAGAAGCAAGGAAAGGAGGAAAGAAAAAAAGGAGGCGGGACAGAGGGATGAAAGAGTGCAGAGGAGGAGGACAGGCAGGATGATTCGTAGGTGTTCGGATGTAAAATATACACACACCTTTTTGGACAGACACTGAAACGCACATGTCAATGGACTGACAGCATCCAAAGTCTGAGAAAGTCTTTTTCTCTCAGGTTTTCAGAATTAGCTCAGCTTTATAGGTATTTCATTCAAAGAAGGGTTAATTACAGTATGTATAAAATGTTGATGGACAGATGGGAAAATAATTTGTCTAGATTTATCTTGCTGTATATATAGCAAAATTTTATTATTTTACATAAAGCAATATATGTGTGTGTTTGACCCTGGACCACAAAACCAGTCATAAGGGTCTTTTTTTTTTTACATTGAGATTTCTGTATCATCTGAAAGCTTTCCATTGATGTATGGTTTGTTAGGATAGGACAATATTTGGCTGAGATACAACTATTTGAAAATCTGGAATCTAAGGTCGCAAAAAAAAAAAAATCTAAACATTGAGAAAATTGCCTTTAAAGTTGTCCAAATGAAGTCCTTAACAATGTATATTACTAATCAAAAATTAAGTTCTGATATATTTACGATATGAAATGTACAAAATATCTTCGTGGAACATTATCTTCCTAATGATTTTTGGCATAAAAGAAAAATCGATATTTTGACCCCTACAATGCATTTTTGGCTATTGCTACAAATATACCTGTGCTACTTAAGACTGGTTTTGTTGTCCAGAGATATACACACACACACATATACATATATACATATATATATA
>JAFVLL020020189.1:0-83233 GCA_021397915.2 Tor tambroides | reverse complement strand
ACCAGAGCTATGGCTCCGCCAACAACAATGTCCAGCAAAACGTCCGAAAAATCAAAATCCGGTAAGAGATTTTGTGGTGTGTTCTGCCGAATGTTCAGCAGGTCATCCCTGGTAAAACTGATCGTATTTGAAAAACAAAAAACAGGAAAAACAAACAAAAACAGTACAAACACTGAAGAGCAAAGCACAATAGCTGCCATCTGCGGCACCATCTTAGTCAGATATAAATGTATCTTAACTTGTGTTCCTTGATCTCAAATTCCACCAAAAATCAAATATGTTTAGGCTGATGCACATCCTAGAGAAGATAAACAGGATCACTGGTTAAACTGTAAGGCAGGACTTTAAACACTGTATTTTACCAATGTCAAATCTTAGAAGAGTCAAGTGCAGTCTACACAGACATCGTCAGTATAAATGGACATTTGCTGTCGAAAAGAGTTTTGTACTCTTTTCTCTTGCAGCATGTTGTTGATACTGTATGTGGGAGGAAAAGGGAATGAGATAAATTCCTTTCTTACTCCACACACAAACAGTGCAAACGCCCTCCAGTGAAAGGATTGAATAGCAGCGTTCTAAATCAAACTAGAAATTGTAGTCTCTGTGGTCCACGCTCCAACGCTTTCACAGAGACCCATAGATTATACGCTATTGGCATGAACGCTGGTGCCAAAACCACTCCATTGGCATAATCAAGCAATACTATAGCCTAAATCTTCAAGGGCCTTGAGCCCAGTGGATTGATCTGTTTCAAATTGGCAGCAAACAGACTGACATCAATATAAAACCACTGAGTATGAATGACCTGCTGATTCCATCTGATTCCAATGTCTCCAGTCTCATTGCAGAGCTGCTCTCATTAATTCATACTCAATACAGCTGTGTCAAGTTTACTGACATTAAACTCTCGTTAAATAGCTGATAAATGTCAGCATTGTAAAACCGAGAAATAGTTCTGATTGGAAAATCAATCAAAGATCCATAAGGTTATGGTGGGATACTGGTTAACACAAAGCCATAGAGTGATGAGTGATAGAAGCGATGCGTTGTGGGACAATATCTGGCCATTATGCTTATAAAAGAGCTGTCAGGAATATGTCAAACAGTTTAACATTACAACTGCATTAGCGTTGTCTTTACAATCCATGAATTATTGAAGGCTGTGAAAAATGCAAGGTCGTGTTGATTATCAACTGATTGTGCGAGCAAAAATGTAATCTTCAGGAAGAAAATCTAATTGTGTTGGCCAACGATAAATTGTGGACACAAAGACAAAAGCCTCCCCAAACTGCTTATTGTAAGGATTAGTCATCATTTCACTGGTTCTCAAGGAAGTAATTTCAAGGCTGCTCCATACAAACTTGTAAAATGAAGCAAGACCTCCAGTGAAGTGTGCTCCTTAGGACCTTGGTACACTGGGAACAGGTGGAAATGGACAGACAAAAGAGTCCTCAGTCCTTCAGGGACATGAAGGATTAGCACTAGAGGCCTCTGTCAAAAGGGAGAGATTTTCGGGTGAAAGACTATGTTAATGTGAGAGGTTAAATGCACAGAAGATGACAGGAAGCACTTGACTTCTGAACCCACAATCGGTCGGCCCTCACGCAGCACCAAAATTCACTATTCATTGGCCGAAACTCTCTTGTCTGTCAAAAGTTCTGCTCTGTGAGATTGGGCGGATTAAGCGTATGCTGATTAGTCTTAATTAACATTTAAATGCTTGTAAGAATGTCCTGTTTTAGACAAGATTGGAGAGGCCTGGTTTATGCAAATTCGCTGTGTGGAGAGAGTCTACGGGCCTTTGGCTTTGAGAAAGGGATTAACGGACACCTGATTATGACCAATGAAAGGTCAAGTGGAGCTCTGATGAATGCCAGGCATTGGTATGCATTTATATTCCTTACCCTAGTTTGAAACTTTCAACTCAGAACTAGTCAAAGAAACACTTAGAGGAAGAAGTATGCAACGCCTTTAATATCTGGATTTCAGCATAACTTAATCATTAAATTTGACAGAAACAGACATTCAGGCTTCTTAGCGCAATAAGCACAATAAGCGCAGATAAATAAGCACACAACCTCCACCAAATATTTTCTGTAATTGCGAATCAGACAACGGTCAGAGAAAATTTTTCACCGTTCCTCTTCACAGAACTGTTTTAGTTCAGCAGTATTAGTAGAAATGTTTGAAGTGAATCATTTTCTTGAGGTCAGGTCAAAGTACCACAATCGAGCTGAGGTCAGGACTCTGATTGGGCCTCTCAAGAAGGCGCATTTTCTTCTGTTGTTGATTTACTCCCATGCTTTGGGTTATAACACAAGAGTAAATAAAATTCTGTTGAGCGTCATCTGGCAGACATACGAACTTCCATTTTCCTGCAAAATGTCTTGATAAACTCGGAAATTCTTTCAAGTTACCCAGACCCTAAAGTAGCAAAGAAGCCACACACATTGATGGCCTCGCCACCACAATTTACAATTCAGGAGAAAAGTGCTGCATGTTCTTCCAAAAATCTTAACTTTGCTTTCATCTATACACAGAACATTTTGCCAAGAGTTCTGTGGAACTTTGAGATACTTCATTCATGAGATACTTTCGTAAACCTACTTTCATAACTATAGCTAATCTTGGGTGTTCTTATTGTAAATAGCTCAAAATGTTTGTGTTTTTCTACAGGTTGGACCAAAACCTTCAGCCTTGTCTCTTTGATTGGACTCTTGACACAGCTTCTGGAAAAGTCATCAGTCTATGGCAGTAATGGACAAATTTGATCCCGGAGGAACACTATTCTATAGTGTTTAGTTCCATCCCTAATCAAATACACATCTATCATTTTTAAATAATCCAGAAATCCTGATGTTTTGAGGTGTGTGGACCTCCAGGAACGGAAATGTCCATCCCTGGCCTAGGGATTTGAATAAATTTACCCACCTCCACTCTAAACTTTTAACCGGTGCTGGTCAACAAAAACATGATAATGAAAAGCCTATTAGAGAATCAAATAAATTAATAACCAATTCATTACGATATAAAAATAATGATTCAATTCAAATCCAAAGTATACACACACAGAATTACCTGCAACACTTAGGCCCGGTTTCATAGACAGGGCTTAGCCTAAACCAGGATTAGGCAATATAGTTCAATTAGGACATTTAAGTAATTTTTATAAACATGCCTTAGAAAAAAAAAAAAAAAAAAAACATTACCGGTGTGCATCTTAAGACAAAACAAAGGCACTGACATGTTTAAGATCAGTCAGTGCAAGTTTCTTTCAGTTGAAACAGCTCAGATTTACATTTTAGTCTAGGACTAGGCTTAAGCCTTGTCTGTGAAACCGGGGGTTACCGTTTCACACAATCTGAGAAACATCAAATAAAAAAAATATCACCACAAGCAAAGACTGATGGTTTATTAGCACTACTATTATAATCAAAAACACTGATAGAGTTAAATAAACTGGATTCAAACACTGGGCCTGTGAACATATGTCTGTATTTCCTCTTTGCTACAAACGACATGGTCTAGTCACTAAAAGGCCTTAAGCTGAATCAGTTCTCACTGAAACAACCCCATTGCATCACTGTCCAACCAGCTAGCTGTGTTTTGAGCTGCTTTATAAACAGCGGCATGTAGTTTAACGAGCATGTTACACTAGCCTTCAACCACGCTAACAGCACAGGATCATAAGACCAAGAGCTTTCTGATGAAAGAGTCACGGAGAGCATTTCTACAGCCTGTGACAGAACCGGATGACACTTCAATCTGATCACACACATTAACTCCTCATGTCTGAAGTAGGAGCGAGAGAGAGAGAGAGACACCAGTCCGCCTCATATGTTTGATCAATCCATAATCAGCGTCATCACAGATCTGTTTATTTCTTCCTCTTTTCAAACGAGGAGTGCAGAAATCAGAAAGGTCCATTTTCAAAGTGATAAAAGATTAAAAACTTGCTTTCTAACTCACTCCCCTGCAATTTGTCTCGAGTACCAAGGCCTGAAAATGTAACAGCTTGATCAACAAGCATTTTGTATAACGTTAAGAGAAAAAAAAAGCCAGGGGAAAAAAAAGCCTCTTTGACCTCATGCAAATTGCAAGCTTCCACTTCTATCACTGATGACCCTAAATACATTTCAATTCATTATGAAAGAACTCAGTTTCCCTCCTCTACTCCCACTTCCATCCAAGACTCTATCTCTCCAAGTCCTTCAATAATTAACATTGCTGCAAACTCAGTCGTCTCACAAAGCTGTGAATAATAGGAGACATTTGCATTCCCTTTCACTCACGCACACACCCGAGCGCATTCACTCAGGAGAACTAAAGGTTGATTAATTCAGCAGGCCTGAGTGTCTAGAGCAGATGCTCAGGTGGCTAACGAAGGCAAGCTCATTCATATGGAAGACGGGACTGCTCACAAAGAAATAACGGGAGAAGTGTTCCACTTACAGAGATTCTCAGCCCCCCCCCCCCCCAATTCCTCGGAATGTTCACCATTAACTACAAGAAAAGGTAAATGAAGGTATTTCACTTCTCAAAAAACTGGAGAGAAAATTTTAAAGGTTTATAACCTTAAAGAACACTTGTGAGATGTGAAAAGCCAGAAAGATCCTTCTTGTGATGC
Source organism: Tor tambroides (assembly GCA_021397915.2). Classification (NCBI taxonomy): domain Eukaryota; kingdom Metazoa; phylum Chordata; class Actinopteri; order Cypriniformes; family Cyprinidae; genus Tor; species Tor tambroides. The sequence continues at coordinate 78,606 of JAFVLL020020189.1, read as the reverse complement.
CTTTGTACTGAAATTTGAGGCAAATCTTACAAAAATGACTGATGTTGGAAAGTACTCACGGTTCACGCTATGATAATATTTTCACACGTTCCCAGGCGCACAATGCTAACAGCAAACTTCACATGTAGAGCACTCTTTTCCTTATCACTCGTATCTTCAAAGTCTAACATACCCGGCGGTTCTTAAAATGACTCGCTCTTTAAAACCATAAAGCACAGAAATGACACACCCACACTCTCCATCAAGAACACAGGGATTTTATGGCAAGCAAGGTGACAAATGAAACATTATTTGTACTATTTTAGTGTCAGAGGCAGCGAGAATTCCTCTCTCTTCTAATCTATAACTAGTGCCACAATCAGCTTATAAATCAATCAAAAACCGGCATGGCGCATTTATGATGGTCGTCGCACTGACACTTCGGCACACGCTTTACATCACATGCTGTAAGAAGAAATGCACGATGTGTCCGGGTGAGAAATATGTAGCCGGACTGCTTTCCGGCCTAGCAGCTGCTCCCGCTCCTGACAGCGCATCAGTCATGGAGTTTGACTGGCTCACCGGCAGTAGAGATTACATTTGAAGGGGTCGGGAAGGCTGAAAGATGGCTCGAGTGTCAGCGTTTCAATCTGCACACGCAAGGATAATTTGTTCACAGAATTTAAGAGTGGTCCCAGGGAGAGGTGGGGTGGCAATGCATTGGGAAGAACCAAACGAATGGCTCTAATTCATCTGCGATAGACCGCCATGACTGGGAACGGAGAGAGTTGTGACACTGATATGATACAATATATCGTTGGTAAGGTCACCTCCACGACAAATGGCTCACAGGTTGTGCTCGCATTATGTCCTCTCAATATGTTAAGTGAGATATGCAGTATAAAGCTAACACGATTGTCTTGTGGGACTAATTCATCCACAAAAGCTGACACTGTCCTAAGCAAATTGTGCAATATAACAACATTAAAGTTTAGTAATGTCATGCCATCAACCATTAACAAGCCTTGACAACTAAAACAACATGACCACAGGTTGTTGGTTAAGGGTTAAGGTCTTTGCACGCTGAGTCTGAAATTCTCGTCCGAAATTTTCGCACGTTAAAAAATAAATACGACCTCACATTGTGTCAATCACATTTACACACTACCTCCAAAACTTTCATCCGTCAAAAAAAAAAAAAATTCGGACCATGTTCGATTTTCTGCGTTTTTGCATCAGTAGCAAGCATTCTGATAGGAAAGGATGACGAATACTAAAAAAAACGAAAAACGCATACGAAAATTTCGAACTCAGTGTACAAGGACCTTAAATCACTGATTAGTAATGGTGGTTGATTGGTTAAAATTATTTGCCAAGCACATCGACTGCAAAAATTAGTTTTGTATGATTTTAGGCAAATATGGTTAAAAACATGACAATCACAATTTTAATTTAACTGACATTGTATACAATTCACACAATTGTAATGCAGCATAATTTATTTGGTATGGTCACTATGGTCACTATGTTAATGCCTAGAAAGTACATCAGGACACTAGAATGGATGCAAAACTGAATGCAAAATTGCTAAAACGGTGCATAAAACTATTTAGCTAATGATAAACATTATTCAGTAGCACAACTGGCCTCTGTGACATAAGTGAAAAAAGAAGTTGTTTTAGAGGAACAGCAAGTGATTAAATTAACAGAGTCTCCTAACCAGCCATGACGCAACACGAATCCAGTGACAAGCAATTTGTCTTTCCACACCAAACGTGAAAAGGGGGCATGACATAACACAATCAATCACAACATAACCAATCAGAACAGTTCTCGCTGTTACGTGCTTTCTCACACTCATTTAACCTACAAGCGTGAAAAAATAAGCTATGTATTTACATCACTTGCATATGGTTCACAAAACATCGTGCCTTTCATGGTTTTATTTGTGGAATTTGTCATGTAATACCTGATGAAAAAACCTGAAAAGCATTTCAATTATGAGATTTTCATTCGTGTTTCATGGCGAGCAGAAATAAAATCCAGGAGCTGACAAAAATGTAGGTATCACAACTAGTCACAGCAAAACTCTGATTAACACAAAATATTTTCCTTATCACCAGGTGCAATGGCAGGACCCACATGAAATATTAATTTGTTATGCTCTTTGAGAGTAAGAAACAACATTTATGGATAGTTAATATCAGATTTTAAATATAAATGTGGCAAACAATTTTTCAGATTTCAGGATTTCCCCATTCAAGTAGATAGGACTTGGTCTTGGATGCCCAAGAAAAGCTGCCTGGAGGCATTGCAAATATGGCTGCCAAGTGAGCTGAGTTTCCTCGAAAGAGACTTTGTTATCACTTAATCATGTAATGACTGGCTGGTATATTTACTATTTCTCTGTGCATCATGTGAATGAGTGAGCATGCACCTGAAGCCTCTGAATTAAAAACCTGTTTTTTTTTTGTTTGTTTTTTTTTTACTCCCAAAGGACAGACCTGACTCCAAGACAATATGGCGTAAGTGTTAAATATGTATAATTAGGTGTACAAGTCTTTGGATATGTTTGATCGCCGCTTACAGCAGATGGTGCACAGACATACCTATAACACTGAATGTTCTCAACAGACACAATCTGTCCCAGAAACAGGTGTTTCACCTCTTTTTGTCTCCTTTCCTCTTTTTACAGTCCAACATCCCCAGCCGAAGAGCTGCCTCTGTTGACTCGGCATGCTGCCGTTTCACGCTTGCTTCTTTCCCGGTCCTTAAGAGGCCATTTGAGTCAGTCCTTGAAGACTGAGCGACATGTCTCCCCTTTTGCTAGGCAAATAAAGTGCTATTTGTTTATTTTTAGGCTGTATCCTGCTGACCCAGGAGAGGCTTTTAGCACATTTCCTTGCTTTTCCACCACCTCCCTTACGCTTTTTTTTTTCGCGTATTGTTTTGAGCATTTTTTCCCCCAATCGTCTTTTGTATTGAACGGGTTTGCTGGAGGGAGAGAGAGTTGGCAGGAGAACAAACGAATCTGTCGGCGACTCTCTCACTTTCGCTCAATCTGTTGCTCTCTCTCCCACCTCCTTCCACCGCTCGTTCTCTCTCTAAGCAGCACAGGTGTTGCTGTGGCAATGATGGCAGCCTTTGTCTGGCACCGTGAACTTTGTTATTGCATCTACACACTCAAACATCCCAGATCAGACAGACACACACACGAACGCATGTATGCACACGCGCGCACCGATCCGTTGTATCAGTGTCCTCGGCGTTTCATCATCAAAGCAGCGTGTGGCCGGCGGTTTGAGGAGCAGAATATGAAACGGATAAAACAAATCGTTTGATGTCGGAGAGACAGGCATGCCGTCAGAAAGTACTTAAGCTCTTCCTCCCGACGGAGCACACAAATTCCTCTCTTTCTTTCCTCATTAAGTTTCCTTCGTCTTCACGCTTCTTTTGTCTTCCCCGTCAGGGCAGTTTCAGAAAGCTTGCATCATTGTTTATGATGCATTACTGTCAGGAGATTAATGAAATAATAAATATTGACTTACTTAAACATTCTGTCAAAGGATAAAGTGCGTGATCTTTGTGTGTGCATAAGCAGCCGTGCATTTCCAACCAGATCTTCGCCCGAGGAAACCTGTTACTGATGTGACTTCAATGCTGGTATATTTTTCCACAAACCTCTATAGAGGTAAAAAAAAAAAAAAAAAAAACAAGACAAAAAAACAGTATGTTTTTGATACCAGTTTATTGATTTAGTGAGCTGAGAGGTTTACTTGTGTTGACAAATACGGTTTATTCTAGCAGTGTTTACACATGTGGTCCAGCAGTGGTGTGGTCGACTTCTGAAGTGAGGCGGCAAAGTCCTTGCTCTGTGTTTGCATTTTTCACGTTCCAATTCCGTATGATGTTTAAAGACAGCACCATTTACTTCACTATCAACAATCAACCAATATGGCAGCAGCAAATTTAGATACTGTTTGCACCAACTATAAATAGCAACACTCAACTAGTCACATGTATTTTGACGTTTCACTCCTTGACAACGACATTTGACTAACATTTGTCTACCCTTCTGTAGGACAATATTACTTCAGAGATATGGAAAGCACTCATTTATATAATTTCATATTTGTTTAGTTTTATTTCTTCATTAGCTCCAAGTCAGTTATTTTCTCATCCAAATTTTTTGAGGAGTCACTGCCTCACGTCTCCTCAGATAAAACGCCTCTGATGGGATCGCATCTCAAAGAGATCACACTCATCGCCACCGTTCTGCCACACATCAACACCAAAGAGGAGTCAAGCAGCCTTTAAAGTGTAAATATATCAGAACGACCTTTGTTTAGCTAAAAATATGAATATGCGTTCATATATTTCGAAGATGAAAGGGTCGATATCTAACATGTGTCCGACCTCATCCGTTTGAGTCTTTGAAGCGCTTCTCAGAACTGTGTTTTGAATGCATTCTCATGTTAACCTTAAAAAGCGCGTATTACCATGTGATTGATCAGCTGATGAAATGACACGGATGAAAGGTGTTTGTGATTCACAAATAAGGTCAAAGCGAGTGCAAATAAGGGTGATTTTTTTGTCTCCTGCCAATATATAATTTCATATTTGTTTAGTTTTATTTCTTCATTAGCTCCAAGTCAGTTATTTTCTCATCTAAACAAGACTAAACAAAAATGTCCATCTGAAAAGCAGTCAAAACGCAATTATAACTGAAACTAAATCCTAACACAACAGATGGCAAGGTGTCTAAGGGGCTTTGGGACATCCTCTGCACTCAAAAGAATAAAGAAACATTTTACAGGCAATTGAATATGGAAAAATATCATTGAGTGGCGAAACACAGGGGTGCCACGATTAGGAGTGCGATGTATGACAACATCGCACGTGATTGGGCGCTTAAGGATGACAAATCAGACTCACAAAAATAACACAACTATGATGTCATCAATAAATCAGCACTACACCATTGACACTGTTATAATTCGACGCCAGAAGGGGATTGTCGGTGAACAATGGAACGCAGCAGAGTTTTTTTCCTGCACCTTGGAATGGAAGGATGAAACAAATCGCTCGGATGTCAACTGAACGAGAGAGTTAATAATTCATTTGTCTGGTGGGGGGGAGAAGGGATGAGAGAGGGAAAGAGACGGAGATTCTTTGAAGAAGGGGTACAGATGGTCATCAGATGGGGCTGAGAGTCGGAGTGTGGCACGGTGCTTTGACATCACCTGGGTGCATACACACCATATGCCACTAGACCTGACAACCTGCCACACACACACACACACACGCACACACCTGTTTGTGAACTCACTCATGTTTAACACCTCTCTTCATGCATACTAATCTTGCCTAAAATGAGCATGTTGTACCACCATGTTGTTTTAAAAACCGCTGATTTTCAATTCTTCTCATTTTAAAGCCAAACATTTTAACAACATTACCTTTTGGTTGCAGTTATGTTGTGTAAAACATTTTAAAATGTTCTAGAAATTCCCTAAACAACAACAAAAAATCATAACTAGAAACCTGTGGACACAAAAGGGTTATGATAACATTATCATCATTAATCCGGTAACACTATACAATAAGGTGTCATTTGTTAATATTAGTTAAGGTATTAACTAACATGAACTACAATGAATAATACATTTGTTACCCTATTTATTAATCTTGGTTAATGTTAGTTAATGAAAATACAGTTATTCATTGTTTGTTCATGTTAGTTCACAGTGCATTAACTAATGTTAACAAATACAACTTTTGATTTTAATAATGTATTAGTAAATGTTGAAATTAACAATAACTAAGATCAATAAATGCTGTAGATGCATTGTTCATGCTTAGTTCATGTTAACTAATACAGTTAACTAATGAACCTTATTGTAAAGTGTCACAATTAATCCTTAACACTACTTTTTTTTTTTTTTTTTTTTTTTACAATTTTGCATTTGCATAATGCTCCAGAAATGTTGTCATGCTGTTATAAGAATGTATCTTTTTAATGCATTATAAACCTCATTAGCACATCTAGCCTGGTACCACATTCAGAATCACTAAAATATATTCACCACATTCATTTTAAGTAAAGTGTTTGCAAATAGGTTATCTCTCAGAGAGAGAGAGAGACATGGAACTCCAGTGTTGTCTTTTTTTAGATGTCTGCCATGTTTCCTCTTCTCAATCCATATGATATCAGAAGGTACATGATTAATGTAAATCTGAATAAAAGTCACAATACAAGAATGGATGTGTACAATTTTGAAAACGACTTTTTTTTAACACTAAATATTAAAATCTGTTTTCAGATGACGTGACATAATCCTGTATTCCCAGAGTGTTAGTTTGAAAAGTAGATAATCTCAGATGGCGTACTTCATGTATGAAATCAGTAGAGCATGAACGCAAAATGAAAGAGTGCTCTTTATACACACAAACACATAGGCTCTACATGCACACACAAACATTCAGGAAAGAGGTTATTGATGACACAGTCTGCGAGAGATAAGCATCATTACCCCAGTGCAAAAGAGAGGGCGAGAGAGAGAGAGAGAGAGAGAGAGAGAGAGAGAAAGCTAAAACTCAGTTTTGAGCTTTTTTTTCCATTTTAAAAGTCATGATGTGTAACATGCACCTTAATTAAATTGAGAGTATCATAGCCATGAACCAAACACTTGCACACAAACAACCATGAAAAATTAGATTTTATATTTTCTGAAAGAAATTGGATTACTATTTGTGTCTGTACAGTATGAGGCAAGTTATGTGTCCAAGTTTTATACTTGGGGTTAGGTGGTTTAAGGACAGTAAGAGCAATAGGGATATCGATGTTTTCTTTAGCAAGAACCACTAATGATCTCTCATACTCCAACACACACACAAAACTACTCCCATCCCCACCTACCAGCTTCCCTCAAGGGAAAAACTAACAATGGGAGTCAATACTATATTTTGACATCTTAGACTTTAAAAAATGACCTGACAGGTGAGTGTGTCCATGGGAAAACACTGAGGATCCTGTGTGTATGGTGTGTGTATGTGTGTTGCTTTTTCCGAGATGAAATGCTGAGCATGCACAGATCATACGATATGTATTGTGCAGCATAAAACAGGGAGAGAGAATAAATAATGACGGAATAGAATAAGCCAGGAAGGAAACAAGTCACAAAAAGGAAGTGCTGGAGTGGCAAAAAGGCGAATCGGCATAAAGTTCCTCTCAGATCCCTATGTATCCATGTGAAAAATAGACTAGCAAAAGAAATGACAAAAGAAGGAAGATGTGCTAAAAGCTCCTCCTCTTGAGGTGTAAAAAACAGGGGACAATGATTCCCTGTAAAACAGGAAGTTGAAGACTGTCTGACATGTCCATCCCGCTGCAGCTATGAGAGCCGTAGATCACTCATCAAGCCGGAGTGCTGCGTGACACCAACTGAAATATGAAGAGCTGTTTCGTTTGACATCTGGAGTAAATCTGCAGCTCAGCGCTCAATTCTGACACACTAAAGCCACAGCGCCATTTTATGATGACAACAGAATATTAAATTTATATCTCCCACCCTCCCCTTCCTCCCATCTTCACTCTGTCTGTTCCTCCACCTCCTTTTCTCCCTCTCGGCCTCCCTCATTTGCTTGTGCGGAGGAGGTTTAATACACTGCAGCTTTGCGGTTGTCCTGAGGTTAAATAGAGATTAGAAAACGAGAACAAAAACAGTGAGTTTGAGTTAAAAACGTTTCTATTGGATTTAAACAGATTATATGATTCATACATATAGGATTTTTTCACCCCTGAAACTTTATGTTAGCTTCGCTCACACATGGTCTGCAGGTTTGTTGTCAGTGCCAAAATTTCATATTGCCTCTCTGCAAAGCGTGCATTACATCATGAATGGTTCACCAAAGATTCATGCAGAAATGTGGAACACAAACTGTGATAGTTACTGTGTGCTGAAGCACTACGTAGAAGTAGTACTTAATCTGTATGGCACTTTTTTACAAAATCATTGCTACCCAAACAATAAATGGATCTTGTTTAAATATATAAACGATATACCTAAACAATAGTCCAACTAGGAGGTGCATACCAAGCAATACATCTATATTCACATAGATAACAGATAAAAAGTTAAAGTGGTCATGAAATGGAAAATCAAAATGTTCTTGATATTTATACATTTGGGAGGTTCCTCTACAATAAAAATGTACAGCAAGTTTCAGAACTCAAAACTAATTCCTCAGTTTAAAATATGAATTATTCCAAATCTTTCTGAAATGGCAAGATTTGAAATCAGGATAATCGTGATGTCACAATTTGACTTTGACACACCCCTTAACATCCATCACCTTCGTATGTAATCAAGGATGAGTTTCTGAACAACTTATATTTATACAATAATCACAAGAGCGATATTGCTGTTTGGTACAGAAAGACTTTTTTGGTGCAAAAAAAACCTTTACAGATTTTATAAAATAACCTTGAGAAACAATTAAAAAACCTGAAACTGCATTTCATGACCATCATGACCTGTGATCGTTGTGTCGCAAAGTGGTTTACAGCTGTTTATGCATTAGTGAATCAACCCTGTGACTAAACGATCGACTTCACACTGTTATTGTTAGGAGCGTGAAATCTATCTGTTATCTATATCGAGATTATTTATTTATTTATTTATTTATTTTAAATAACGGATGACTAAAGATGACTTTTCTTGCAGAATCAATTTCTTCAGAACAATCTTTTGAACCTTTTTACCTTTTGAACTTAACCGTCAAAAAAAAAAAAAAAAATTCTTCTTCTCGTACTGTTTTTGTCTTGTTGGATCTCCTCTTTGATATGCTATAACATTACCTTCACCTAATCTCTATTATTAATATAATAAGGCATTCATACAATTATCATTATACTGTATTTGATAGAATTTAAGCAGGGGTAAAATTGTAGATTTAGGCTGGATTATATCAATCACCTACCCTTTAACAATAAGGATATATTAAACAGCATGAATGCGGAAAGCCGTTAGTATTTAATTGAAATTTAATTGATTTATCAAGCTCATAATCTCATTAAATGCCACTAAATCTCAGTTTATTAACAGAAGAGGCATTACATGTCTCTCACGTGTGCAGAATTAGGCGGAGTGAATTACGAGGTGGTTAAATACAGGCTAGCTGAGTCAGGGTAGCTGTAATAGATGAGGCCTCTCAGCGGCGATATCTACGGCTACAGAAGAGCATCAAAATAGAAAACATTATGAATGGAAAGGATGAGAAAAAGAAACACCTCTAGTTGCTAAAGAAGAGAGAGGGGGAAGAGTGAAAGGAAACTATTATTTACCGTGAAAAGTTTTCTTCAACCCGTATTGATTGGTTTCAGGATCACCCGTTAAGCTGATAATAATTGAAAAAAGCTTGTGGTGCTCTGTTGGGATGTTGGAGGAAGGGAGAGAGGGTATTTGATCAGAGGCTGTTCACCAGACAGAAGAAATGGGCCCTTGGAGTCCACAGAACTGACTGGAGCACACACACACACACACCAAAACACAGACAGAGCGTCACACTTCACACATGCTTTAACACACTCTTTCTGTCTACTGAAACATAGCTGCTTCTTTCCTTAATGGAATACTTCACCCAAAAATGAAAACCCCTTCACTTCAGAAGACTTGGAATCTAGCGCATGAGTCGTATGGACTTCTTTCCTGATACTTCTGATACTTTGAACTTGACAACCCCGGTCCCATTTTGCTTTTATTTTTACATTCACAACATTGTATAAAGCGACTTACAAATGAGAAATACAAAAAAAATGCTGAAACACAGATTGTTCAAAGAGGTACAGACTGCAAAGAAAGTGCATTAAACAGAGCGCATCAACAGGATTCAGCCTGTTCAAGAGTTCATGGAACAGATGTCTTCAAACATTTCTTAAAATTTGCAAGGAGCCTATCTGTTCAGGAGGTTTGGGGAGATCATTTCAATAGATTATCTGTTGTTTTCTTTATTAGATGGCTAAATTGATTATTTACACTACCTTTGAAATGTTCATGGTCAGTAAGATTTATTTATTTTTTAATAAAAATTAATGCATTGTTTTACTTTTTTTTTTTACATTATACAATTTTACATTGTTACAAAATTTTGTTTCTGATAAATCCTGTTATTTTGAACTTTATTCAAAGAACAGCAACTTCATGGTTTCCACAAAAATACTAAGCAGCAAAAAAAAAAATAAAAAAAAAAAAATAAGTGACAATAATATTGTAGGGCCCTATGAAATCTGTTTTATTTTTTCCTCAAATCCTGTTTTATTTGATTTTTTTTCCAAATTCTTTTTTATAAACTTTTAATGGTTAAATTAAATTAAATTAATAAAAAATCATGTATGATTAATTGAAATAATGAAACGTACACAATTTAACAAAAATTTATTAAAAGTTTAAAAAAATTTAATTGAGAAAAAACAAATTCATTATGTTTTCCATAAATTGTCTGAATTCCATTTTAATGGTTTTATTTAATTGTAATAATCAAAAGCATCTCTAATTAACTGATTTTATTTTAAAAAAACTAACTTATTTTATTTATTTACTTATTTTTTCCAGAAATACTGTGTTGTGTATTTACATTTTTCTTATAAATACATTCTGGTAAATATTTTTTTCTGGTAAATATTCCTTAAGAAATAATGTTTTAATAATAATTTTATTAGCAGTAGTAGTACTATCATTACATTAAGTAATATATTTCTGTCACAGTTTCTTCAAGTTAAACTGAATTTTATTTTAATTGGTTGCTGTGAATACCTTTAAGTTTCTGTTTGTATATGATATGACGATAGTTCTTCTCAAATGAAATGGTAAAATGCTCATGAAGTGACTAAGAACAGTTCTAGAGATTATGTTCATGTGTTCATGTACTCGTATAATGAGGCGCATACTAGCATACTAGAATTATTTCTGAAGGCTGGAGTAATGGCTGTAATTTTGTGTAATTTCACGAGGGAGATTTGGACATAGCACAAGCCAGATTTGATCCTTTGACACCCACATAAGAACCAAAGTGTAGAATCTGCAGAATCTGTCTGCAAAACTGTAATCTATGACTGGTAGACACAGACATGTTGGCTAGCATCATAATTAATCCAGAAGTTAGAGGAATACCTAAATGGGAGACGTTCGCTATTTGTTAGCAGATCTGACTTTCTTTTTCTAGATGCATATCTATCAAGTTACTATGAAATAAAAAAATAAATTACATGATAACCTAACTAATGATAGATCAAGAGGCTGAATTCAGCCCATTTATAACAAGAGACAAGAAACTTTACAGTCTGCTTTCATGTCCAATATCACACAATATTCTTCCACAAGGAGTGTGACTGTCCTCTGGTGAGATGGTGCTAATCCAGTTCAGAGAAAGAGCATGACTCTTCCATATTCAAGGAAGAGAGGATTTGATTTGCATCACTTCATTTTCATATCCTCTCTTTCCCTAAGCACACGTGCATAAGTGCACGTGCATGCCCCGTAAAATCGTCACATGTGAGCAGTAAACTGACAGCTCAGAACCGGATTGAGGATCGATGGGGCTATAGTCCAGTGACGTCATTATGCTTCAACACCCTCCTCATATTTCTCCCCCTCTCTCTCATACAGTATGGATTTTTTAATTCACTAAGGTCACTGATTGTTGTTAATCTAATCTGGCCTGATTTTAATGAGATAAAATCTGCCACCCCCATGAAGAGATATAAAAAAAAAAAAAAAAAAAACACAGATGAGAAAGAGAAAATCGTTTATGAACAACGCCTGTTCACAGAGCCACATTCATGAATCGAATCAAAAATTAAAATATAATACAATATGAATATAATATTTACTTATTTACACTACTTAGGGCCAGGTTTACTATCAGCTTTTGCCAGGGCAAAACCTCATTTGGCGTTAAAAAACTACTGTCAGTATTTACTGAAGAGACGCAGTAGGGAATTATTGCACTGAAAATGTGTGGACAGTTATTTTTGCAACTCACCTTATTGAATATGCATTTGAAGGAGTTCCCTTTCAATCTGTAAATTTATAGGAGGAGAGTATTTAAATGAATGGTTTACTAAGATTTGCACTCGTCAGTCCACTGGTATTTGCGGCAATATATAACGACCAAAAAAAGCAGTCTTAAAGCAGGCGGTTATTTGCGTTGCTCTTGGTAGATTGCGCTGGTCATAATGGAAATGAGATGTTGCGTCTGTGTTCTTTAATGTGCACCTTGTCAGTAAATCACCCACAGAATTTTCCCCTCCCATCAGCGCTTTTATGGAATTGCGCTCTAACACTAATTTGCCTTGTTTAGTACATCTGGCCCTAAATGTGTTCAATCTCTTATGCTGACCAAATCTATATATATCTGAGGTGTTTGGAGTTGATGTCAGGTTGTTGCTAAATGATTGCGTGTTACTTTCTGCTTTTACAAGCCCCACTAGTCATTGGTCACAGGTCTCTATGTTCTCTGAGATATACTTCTAATGTTAAACATTTCAAATCAAATCAAAAAACATTTTTTCAAATGAAAAAACATCATAATTTAGAAGTGATAGGCTATTTTCTGTCCTGTTTTGACCCCCCTCATCAGAACGCGCTGTTTGAATAGGTGTGGCGTTTGTAGACTCGGAAATAAACGCCCACTGCTATGATTGGCTAACAGTTGTGTATGTTTGACAGCCTATATCCTTCACAGATGGACAGATGGTGATTTAGGTTAAACAACACATAAATACTGAGTATATATCAAACAAGCTGTAATAACAGACAAAGCAGTAGTGATCTAATATAGTCAGCACAGCATCGTATTTTAGTTTCAACCTTTTTGAAAATCCTGCGTCGAATTGTGCCTTGTTTGTAAACGAATCAGTGGTAAAATGAAGTGAACAAAGGACCAAGTTCAAAGGACCAACATGGTCTGGCACTTCATTAAAAATAAAGTCCATCAAGCTTTGTCGTTTGGTTTCTGCGTATACCTGCATTTTCTGCTCTTTTCATTTACCTAGTAGCTGTGCAAATCGGTGGGCGGGGCTAAACAGGCAGTGCTGTATAATTGGTGGGTGGGGCTAAACAGGTAGTGCTGTAGGAGCAGGCATTGATCTTCTTCTGCGGAGGCGTTGTTTAGCCACAATATTACGTTATAAAGTGGCACATTCCACAACCTGTCATTTTAGTAGATTGGCTTCAATATACAGTAAGCTGTTTTTAGACTAATGAGAAAGATTTGAGTTCTGAAAGTTACAGAATGTTTTTATAGCCCAATTATTTAGCAAAAGACCAAGGGAATTTTGATTTCTCAATTCATGATCCCTTTAAACTGTAATAATTTTCCACAATACCACTGTTTTTACAGTATTAAATACAGCCTACCCATTTAAAACAAACTCATGTCATTGGTTGGAGGTAATGCTCCTACGTTGGACTGCTCACTGCTCACAAAATACACACCTTGAAAAAAAAAAATCCTGTCAATAAATTTCAGATTTCAATTTCTGCGGACAGAACAATCCTATTGTTATTCATTGCAGGCCTTTGTATAAAGTCAACAAAAGCATGCATTGTGTGTGTGTGTTTTGTGTAAGGCTCACTATAAAATGCTTTAGGGCTTTGACAGACAGAGAATTTGCCCCTGCTCTCTGAGCCTGACTTGTGGTCATCACTCTTGTGGACTAAGGCTTATACAGACACAGAGAGCGAGAGAGAGAAAGAGGGAGTGTGACCTTGATGACAGCAGTAAATTCGGACAGGAATGTCAACAGCCACAAGACATATTAGTGTCACGCCAGTGTGCCCATAAGTTTACCTCTGCCAATTACACAGCGGCCATAAGATCACAGAAGCCAATCAGAGAGCCTGACCCTTACTTAAATCATGACTGCCAAAACTGTTTTATCCATCTGATGCCTGAAGAATTCTATACTGGACAAGTGTGGGTACCAGTGCCAGTGCCCAAATATGTTCCTATTCTTTGTGTTTCTACTGAAGAACATGTGGTTCTAGGTCAAAAATGGCTCAGCACCAGCTCCAGATGATCACCACAAAACTCTGACTGACAAAAAATTAGATTGCTCCTATTAAAAATCAGCAAAGCACTGAACACTGGAAGTGATGTGATATTCAGTTGACATACGTTCTATTTTTGTCACACTGCAAAGTTACTCAGCCACTTTATTTTCCCTGCCCATCTAAAATGACTTTTTTTATATAAATCATGTGTGAACGGACTGCTATGATTTTTATTTGCCATATATTAAACAACTTCTCCCAGTTACAAAGTCAGTTTGTAGTGACATAAATATGCTGAATGAGATTGTCAAAATATACACACTGACAGTGTCTTATAATGTCAAAGCAATTGGAAGTTATGCATTCTTTGATGAGAGTTGGCAATGTGAGGCTACATGAAAAACAGCAACCATTGGTGAGTCGACTGGCAGCAAAAGACAAAAATGTTATATATGATACAAACTGATGTTTTTAAACAAATGAGAACAATTTAGACCTTGTATTTAGAATTATTCAATTAGATTTATTTTTTTAGTTTACATTTATTAACAAGAATATTACATTTATTCTTATTTTTCTTTATTATTTCTTTATTTATTCTTATTGATATGCATTTATTTTATTTATTTATCTGCCATTTACAGTGGTTCTATTGATCTTTTCAAACATTTTAGGTCAGACTTTTTTAAAAAATTAAAACTGATCAAAAGTGATATAATAAATGTATTTATAATGTTACAATAATAAAAAAAATGCTGTTGTTTCAGAACGTTCTATTCACAAAAAATATCTGCAAATCAACTTAAGACTGGGGTGATGAAAAATCAGCTACGCTGTCACAGAAATAAATTGCATTTATATATTTATAAATATTAAAATTGAAAATAGTTATTTTAAACTAATAATATTTCACAATATTACTATTGTATTTTTCATCAAATACATGCCTTCGTGAGCAAAACATCTCTTTCAAAAACATTTTGAATAGTAACTTCTGAAAGGTGGTTTTCATGTTATATTTTCATCATATATTCTCATCACAAGGAAATGCAGACTGGTTCTGAGAAACAGCACCATTTCTGTCAAAAAGGAACAGCTTTGTTCACCTTTGAAACAGTATGCCGTCTTTAGTCACTATGTATTGTTCAAGAGCTTTTGCAAGCATGTACGGTAACTCTTCAGGTTCCTGGAAGCCTGATCCGTAGGCGTAGAGTATTGTGTGATCTTTGATGGTTTGATGGTCAGTGTGTGTGGCTGAGAGGAAGACATTTGATCAATGAAGCTCTGAGATCTTCAACATGTTGAAATCCTAGCCCTCAGCCCTGAACACTCTTTATCAAACAGACATTCATTCACTCGTTCACTCCATCCTTTCCTCTCCCTGCCCCACACTCACCATTCTGTTGTCTCTGAGGGATTTCTTTCATTTAATTCTGTGCTGCAGTAGTCCTGGGCCGAGTTTAAAGGGCTGGGATAACTGTTAGGACTGATCAATAGAGCCTGGCACCAACATCAGCTCTGCGGAGACAACACACACACCACAGTAAGGACACAACAATCTTTCATCAATACTACAGCATCTGACTCGAGACTCAAGGCAACTTCACCACCACCACCACCTCGGTCACTAATTATGCCTTTCACCCAGTCCGCATCCTTTCAAAAGAAAAAGAGAAAAAAAGTAATAAAGAAAATAAAATCAAATAAGAATAATTTATTTTTCCCACTGCTGAGCATTTGGTGTCTGAGCTTTTCTCAATAATGTTTTGGCATCATATATGATGTAAATTATATATCTGTACATGGCCACCTTCAGGTTGCGGTACACGTGTCTCTTTACTGCGGTACACGTTTGGGGTGGGCAATATGATCAAAAGCTTATACCACGATATGAGCCATTTTATTTCACGGTAACAATATATATCACGATATAGTTATTTTTGCTTTAAATAAGGTCTTTATGATATCAAAAATTTTGATACCATAGAAATTTCACACTTCTTGTGATCAGTGTCAATATCACAAAAAAAAAAATAAAATAAAAAAATACTACCCTTAATTAAATACAAAAAAAAAGAAAAATCTCAAACTCACTGAAGACAAGAAAACAGTCAGCAATTAAATAAGAATAAGAAACTAATTACAAGCAATAGGACAAAAAAACTACAGAAAAAATAAATAAAAAATGCAAATATGCATAAATGTAAATATATCTGTGTATATATAGCCTATTTTGCATATAGTGAAATGAGTTCTCTTTTGCTGCTGCATTTCAACGGCTTAAAATCACTTTGTTTTAAAACTGCAAAGCTTAAAAACGTGTGCAAACGAAGCAAAAAAAAAAACCCGTTACATTAGCGTGTAAACCTCTACCGTTAATCAAATAATTTTACTGTGAAAATAAAATAAAATTTGTTTTATTTTAAAAGGATTCAACAAGAGAGTTTTTTTAAAATTTTTTTTATTTATTTAATTCTTTATAGGGCTGGGCGATTTATCTCATGCAATATGCATGCGCATCTCGTCAGTAAAACCGGCTCCTTGATTAGCGGTAAATCCCCATCACCTGTTTTCAAATGGAGCGGCATTTAATACACGGAGCCGTAGTTCACTGAGAAGCTACGCAATCTCGCGTTCATTATCGCAGATGAATCGCCTTCGATAATGAGCAGTTGCGTGGCCTCAGTGAACTACGACTCCACGTGCCAAATGCCGCTCCATTAAGCAGGTGATGTTGTTCCATAATCAGAGGGAGCGATTTCCACTCGGGTCTTTGCATACATATGCACATGAGATAAACCCAGCAAATTCTTTATTTTCATTTCATTAACAAAATGGCCCAAAGAGAAACAATTCTCTAAGAAAGACATTTTGTGTGGGACTGATGTGTAGTATCAGGCACTGATCGGGTAGTACTCCAGAGCAAATACTCGATTTTTCCCTCTCGAATTCAGGCCGTGAAGTGCAACAGGATGAGCTTTACACACATGCCACAAACAGCGTGTGTGTAGGAGGGAAACTAAAACAGCCAAATGGCTTCATCAATAGCGCTGATGGGCACAGGGAAATCGAGAGCCCCATCGTCCGTAAGCGTAACACACATCACCTATTAATAACCCGCAACACACACTACAATCCACACACAAACCACAATCGCCAACACACGACTCGTATCGCACTAGCTGATAACGGTACCGCTTCGAACGACAAGCCAGAGAGGCACCTCATATCTCACAGCACACCGAGAGATCCACAGCACTTAACGTGTAGTGTGTGTCTTTGTGTGTGTCTCAGCCCATTTGGTCGGATTTCTTTACAAGGGTTTCCCCTCCCTCCCACTCACATGAGGTTGTTTTCCCGTTGAGCGGCAAGTCTTTAGAGAAACGAAGGGGACGGGAGAACAGAACAAGTGCGCTAATGGATTCATGAGGTCAGGCCGAAACAGCGGATCAGGACAAACACACGCAGTCACAAAGCAACCCTCTGAGGAACAGCCGGACAAAACAGGCAGCTCTGCAACGACAGCATTTCACTCTGGGCGTCTGTCTAACAGAGCGAATGAATTTGATAGAGCGTTTGCTCTCAGAGACAGTGAGAGCTTCAAAAGCTTCTATCTGTGAGTGTACATCCGTGACAAACAGACTGTTAGATGACAGCATCGCTAACCATTTGCAGAGTGGCTATTACGAGCCGTGACACTATTGTTGCTTAATGCAAGAGCGAATGCCACTTTTTGTTTTACGCCATTGTTTTTTGCACTGTGTTTAATATTACTGTTGTGAATGTCTAGACTTAGTCAATATACAATTCAACTTTATCTTTTGATATCAGTCAGGCTGTACAGGCTATAGGAAAACATTAACCAAGACCAAAGCAGGGTTCATTTGCTCAAAAATGAAAATTCTGTCATTATTTACCTCATCTTGCCAAAACCCAGACAACTTACTTTCTTCTGCAGAACAATAAAAAGATATTCTGAGAACTCCTGATTTGTCAATGGTCAACAAAATGTTTGGTTGCTAACATTATTCAAAATATATTATTTTGTGTTTCACACAAGTCATACAGGTTTGGAACAATGTGAGGATGAAAGAAATGTCTGTAAAGCTGACAGTACCATATTTGATAAGCAAATTTTCTCCTTGTTTGAGCCATTACTATTGCATTCCTATTTCATATCAATTCCCAAAGGATTAAATCAGTTCTCACTACACTTTTTCTCATTTGACTTGGAAATGTGTCACATTACAGAAGTAAAATGAGTTGTGAATCCATCGTCCTTCCACATTGTTTTGAATAATCTAACAGGTTCATCTAATTTCTAATTTTCTGCTTTAATCAGCAATGTTTCCTGCAAATTGTCCTAAGTCTGAGAGAAAGATTATTTGAAAACATTACTATCCTTATGATTTCCGGCAGGTGTACAGTAATTACACTTTGGATTATAACACACTACATTTGCAGCTACCCTAGTGCAATTTCATTGCAATCAACAAAAATGAAACTCTTTTTCCCTCCCCAAAGCATCCCAGAATCTGCTGTCTCCATGGGAACAATCTCACAGCACATACCTTTCCCCTTTTTGATACACTCTCTCTACTTTTTGGTATCATGAAGACTCCCCTCTCCCTCATTTCTCCTCCTTTTCTCTCCTTTTTTCCTTCCCGATTTAATGATCTGACCAATTAGGGCTGTAGTATCTCATGGATGCTTGGCAGGGTCGTAATTGGAAGAGCTCTGAGTTTCTTTTTAATCATTAGCTTTAAGAAACTGTCTGTGCATTCACAATTAATCCTTTCAGAGTGGAAGAGAGCAGCAGAGGTAGAGAGGGAGAGGTCGGAATGCGCTACATGCACTGAATGTATTTCACAGCAGGGTCTCCGGTGGTCATGTAGTATAGTCCATACTAACGTCGCTCATCTGAGCTCAAATATAGGACATCACTGCCACCTACTGCCAAAGAGCGGAACTAAGAGCAATGGCAGCAAGGAGACCTTGTGGTTAAGAATCAAATAGCCAGAGAATAAAAGGACAAATGTCCCTTTTTCATGCACAGTGCTAAAAGTGGTGAACCAATTTATAAAAATTAATCAAATCAGCAACAGATGACAAATGCAAAGAGTTATTATAATGTCACACAGGACGACACCACAGAGACATATAAAGCCAGTGAGTTTTAGATTTCTGAAAGCGGGAACATGTGGTACTGAAGCTTTGAGCACATCTATAATTACACTAGTACACCGTAGAGATGCTACAGCTCACAATGAATGAGACTTTGATGGCAATTTCAGGTCAGCACAGAGTGTAACCCGCATGGAAGCAGACCAGATGAGAAGCTAACTGACCTAACCCAAACTGAATAAGAAATAAAGAAAATGGAACAATCTGAACAGGTTCAGGATGACTAATGTGTGAGTCACTTAGATGGTGCTTATATCAAAATTAACTACCAGCGCTTTTATTGCAAGGGGGAAAACCCTGGAGCAACCAGGTATTGACTTGGTGCAGATCTTTGTTTGAACATTCAGCTTTTTTGGTTTCAGTCCAGATCTTTAAACACTAAGCCACACACACCCCACAATCACAATCATCACACCTCCTCATGTCCCAAGGTAATGGGACTTTGGACATCTCACTCAATAGTCCCCACCAGAACACTGCGAATGGTCACTGTCTAACACTGAAGAAGGTAAAGGGTTAATTCAGGGTCAATTCAGGTCATACCAGCCAATGTGTTTATATCCCAAAGTTCTTCACCATCTGATGAGATACATCCAAAAAAAAAACACTTAAGAACAGTTAAATGAACAAAGGAATACAATGAAAAAGCAGAAACACATGAAATTGCTTTCCTATTCATATTTTTCCAATATTTCCAACTGAAATATTGTGTATTGGAATCACAGCCATAAACATTAACATGAGTCGGTTACAAGTGGTATTGGGAGAGGGACATTCTCACTCTAAAGAGCATCAAATTGGACAAAAATCTGTGAAGGATTAATCATCAATATTTTTTGAAAAAAAAAAAAAAATTAAATGTGCATAATTATTTAGCATACACAGTAGATATGCATGACTTCAAAGCAGATAGATATGTATTAAATATGCTCATAACAGAGCTGTGCGCCATTCAGAATGGGACCGCAGACGCTTGAAGGTCAAGTCTTGAAGTAGCAAAGGATATAGAATTAAAATTCAACAAAATTCAAACAACATGTAATTCTATGATGACAAAAGTTTGTCAAGACGAACTCTAAATTTTAGTGTGACAGGCTTATTTAAAAAATAAAAAAATAAAATAAGTTATATACAGTAGGAGTCACTTGAAGTGGATGTCTTCACTGTATGCGTGTATGAGACTTCAGATGGGTGCTCTCTGCATTATTGTGGACTAGCATCTAACAGTTTATGCAACATTATGTTCAAATGTAGACTGGGATACGGGCTGAGGATGACATTTGGGCCAGGGCCTTTACATATAACAGTCACAGAGATTTACTACAGACAAACAAGACAGCACATGACACCAGGGAAATCACTTCATTTCCTATATTGTAGAACTTCAGCAAAGGTGAGCACTACAGAGCTGCCAAAAACAGCATGCCTCCGTTTACACACTTTTACAGTTAGGTTTTTGTTTCAGGCTGTTTTTGGAAGAAGCAATCTCTGATAACGATCCACACTTGGAAAATCATTTCAGTACAAAAAGAAATGACAAGCCCCTGGCATTTCTCAAAAAACAAAAACCATTTGTACTAAATGCATTCTGAAAGCTACATTCATTAGTTTCTGCCCTTATTTTACTTGCAAATGAGCTTCCAGTCTAAATCTAAATGGCCATGTCATTATTTGACTGTTTGTTCAATTTAATATTTTTTTTTTTCTCTTTTTGACATCCTAAGTAGCCACATCGGTTGTGAGCCAGCAACGTAAACACATAATGATTATTAGCATACCGTGAGCAGTGCTTTCCCTCATCCAGACTCCCCAGGTCCATCTGCCCAGTGCTGTCCATCATCACACTGCTGCCTGAAGCCACAATTATGACTATTGTGGTTAATAAACTCAAGCCCTGAATAAGAAATGTACAATTAGACGAGACATATGCGATCCCGCGGCATGTTGTATTCATGAGCTTCATGACCTCTGATGAACGGCAGCTGAAACGTTGCCTGAAAGGTCATTAAGTACATATGACTTTCTTCTGTAAAACTGGAAGATTATTGACTCGTGTTGTATTTAAAACTAGAATTTGATTTCAAACTTATTCTGACTATGATTTCAAGTGGTAAAACCTAACTAAGTAACCTAACTACACTTTTTAAACAAGACTTTAATACAGATAAAGGTAACTGAAATATCTAAACTTGTCACCTAATTTTGAGAAGTAATTATTAAATTTAAATCTACTGTAAGACTAAGTATAGAAATCTTGAATACCCAAAGACAAACACAAAGGACATTTTACAGAGCTTTAGTTACACATTTGATTTTCAAGTGCAAGGTATTAAAAGTAAATTTCTAAAGGCCCTGTCGCATACAAGCATTTGGCCACAAAAGTGGGTATTGGGACATGCCCTATGACTAGCACCCAATTTACAAAACAGGTTACATGACTGCCCAGTTGAAAAGATCAGCTTAAACCAGCAGAAGCCTTCAGGAAGGTCTACTGTGGTTGATGGTGTTACAGTTGGAGCAGTGGACCAACACTGCTGTTCACCAGCCAGTTGATCATCCAGCATGGTCTTTCTGATGAAGCTGGTTGACCCAGGACACTCTAGATAAGTTATTTAAGAAGTTATATAGGGATTCTGGCATCCAAAACTCAACATATGTTGGGGACCAGTGCTAGTCTTTTCAGCAGAAGGAAAATCATATTATTAATAGGCCAAATTTACCTTGCCCTCACAGCACAAGGAAATTTTTCAGATCACTCCTACAAGCTCTGGTAGGAACCACATGACATTTTAATGACAAAATCACTAAATAGCCCGGTGTATCCATTAAAATTTATTTTGGCCAATCAGAGACACATTATCTCCGTTAGCGGTGCATATCGATCAGAGGTCTTCCATTATGACTTCGGGTTAATTAGCACCCGAGCTTCAAACACGGCTAGAAATGATCTCCACGTAATAAGCACACAACCCAAGAGATAACCACAGCTCTTCTCACACTCTAATCAACAAAATAGTCCTCGATCTTTGTCTCTCTCTCAGGGAGCTATCTCTTCGGCTTTCAGTGGGTAGTCTATCTAAATAGCACCCTATTGTCTTTAATTCCATTTTGATCCTATTATAGGGAGGGAAGTGTCTTAAATAAGCTCTTTCAGCCCTAAATGGCTCTGTGAGCCCTCTGTCTGGTGGACAATTAGTAGGGCACAACAGCCCGTCCTACAGAGAGACAATAAACCAAGTGGGTTTATTGAATTGAATCTCATGACACAAAATGAAGCTAAACTCTTAGGCGTCGGGTTCAGCGGGGAGACAGCGGATGTCCTAATTAAACTGACACCCCGTCTAAATTATCCGTGCGGGGACGGATTGAATCATCGTAACGGTGCACACAAACTAGCACGTCTCCACAGGTGCTGAGGGACTACACGAGCAGGCGTCGTCTCTACGGACCGAACATACAGAGAACACGAATTCGAAACTCAAATGTGGATTTGCTAATGAGGGTTTTATGTCTCAGGTGTGCAGACCACCTACATTCATATCAGACATCGACTGGAGAGAGAACAAATGGTGTCCGATGAATACAGATCAGAACTCCTACGAACTAAAAGACAAACAGCTTTAAAACATCATCAGGGAGATATTTTGGTGCAAAAAAAAAAAAAAAAAAAAAAATCAAGTCAAGGAAGAGAACAATTAGAAATGGAGAACCAAACATCTCACACTGCTCATGAAATCACCGGGAGATTGTAGATATCCAGCCCAGCTAACATCTTACTGTTTAAACACTTTATATGTTAAAAAAAAAAATCACCACAGCAAGTGAACACATTAAAACAAGCATGTAAGGGGAAAAAAAGAGACAAGCAGCATTTTACAGGTACCTGCCTGCCTGATTTGCTACACGGCAAAACTCCAACAGAAAAAATGGTGGCTGGTCTGGGGAAAATGATATAAAATAAATAAAGATGAAACAAAGAAAGAAATTACAAATGAATCATACTGAATATATAAAGTCATGTTGAGTGCATGCATTGTGTGCATATGATATACTGCACACTTTCACAAATTTTTAGGTAAGTGCAATGCATCACTGTTATTTTCGTCTCACATTAGTTTTTGTTAATATACTGGACTAGATTTTATTTTTATACTAGTCGCTGTTTTTCATTTTAATCCTAGTAAAAAATTTTAGTAATTTTGTTGTGTGTTTTTGTGTATTTTTATTTGGTTTTTAAAAAGGTCCTTTACATTTAGTTTATTTAGTTTTAGTTATTTTAGTACTTCAAGTTAAAGTAAATGAAAATGAGAAATGTTGCTAATAATGTGGTGAAAATATAAGCTTAAGTTATATATATATATATATATATATATATATTTATTTTACAGTTAATATTTATTTTGTTTCAAGTTATTTATTTAACAGTTTTAGTTTAAGTTAACAACAATAAGCCTACCAAGCATACACAACATTCACATACCATGCACAATATTACAAACTTAGTTATTTTATATTTACTGGTAAGAGTAGTGTGGTTGTATAGCATTCTGAACAAAGCCATTAAAGTATATCAACATATACACAACACTCTCCCTAACCTTAATTTTATTATTTATTGCTAACTTTTTACCCAATTACTTTCTGTATATTTAGTCTTCTATTATTTTCTTTTATGTTCTTTGTTTTGCATTCTTTTCTTTTTAGACAGATATGCTATGCTTTGCCAGTTTAAGTGGACTATTATTTATCCCTCCAATAATGCAAATTAAACTAAAACAGGAAGTTGCATTTGTGTGCTCTTTTGAAATAATTCACCATTTTTCCTTAAGCTGTGTGGTAGAACCCTTCTCCCTCTCTCTGTTTATAGTATATTTAGAAGAAGTATTGCTGAGTGTGAACAGCAGAGAGAGGGCTGTTATTAAGACCTGTCTGCTTTTATTACAGTGGCTCAGGAGGCACATGTGGGACAGGTTATAGCCAACCTGAATGGCTGTGATAAATTCAGGCCTGAGCACAGGAGACAGATTAAATTCAGTCAGGGCCCAGTCGATGGCTCTGTATTAAACAACAACGGAAGAGAAGGATAAAACAGAATGTCACCAATATGGTTATTAACTGGAATCAGTCTCTGTGAACGACTCAGACAGTTAGCATATACTGATAATGGGACATAGGAAAGAGAGATGATGGGAGAATGTGGGAAAGATGAGGAGAGAAAGGAATAAGAAGTCAGACACTGAAGAGAAAGGAAAGAAGGGATGGTTTAGATGGTAATAACAATGTCGGAGCCATGATGCAGTAGTCTGACCCGCAATTTGTTTCGATCCCACTTCCCCTCTGTCATAGTGTCTCATTCCCATACCGATTTCCTGTTCACACTTATATGCTGGTCTTGTTGTGAAGAATTCATATTTGCATGTTAGTCCAAAGGGATGTAGGGATGTTTTGGGAAAAACATGCACCTTGTTTAACATCCTTTTACACTTACGCTTGAAGGGAAAGTTCACCTAAAAATGAAAATCCAGTCATTATTTACTCACCCTCGTGTTGTTCCAATGCCATATGCCCTTCTTTCCTTTTCAGGCCACAAAAGGCTTGAGCTTGTCCATAAAATGGCAGTGGATAGTGACCAGCATCGAGCTGTGTGTTCATAAAGTCTTATGAACACACAGTCCTTCGGTATGTCGCATTTAGTTAAACTTTTGCATTTTTTTTTTTTTAATCTCCTTTTGTGGTCCAAAAAAGAAAGAGGGGTAAAAGGCATTAGAACAATACCAGATTGAGTAAATGATGAATTAATTTAGGGGTCAACTAACCCTTTAATGAAGTCTAAATAATAACATAACTTGGGGGGGACGCACATACAAGAACAATATATTACTATACAAAAAAAATAAATAAATTAATTAAAAAAATAAATAATAATAATAATAATAATTACATATACATATATCATATTAGTTAATCATTTCATTATCGTTTCTGTTATCATTCAAATTGGTAGACAATTTAATATGGACTTCAAATATTACAATAATAATAATAATAATAATAATAATAACAATAATAATAATGTTATTAATTAATAGTAACATTAATTTTATCACTAATATTACTGTTTATAATAAAATACAATAGAGTATGGTTATGATCATAATTATGATGCTGATTATTATGTTAAATAATAAATAAACATTTCATTTCTCTTTACTGTAATATCTTGTAGTTAAAACATTTCAGCATTTCTGTGATTCATTATTTAGACTCTGCTAAACATAATTATTGTTTTGTGGGATTGGCAACAATGTCACTTGAGCATTCATGCCAGTAAACCATTAATATAATAATAGCTGAATGTGGAATCTTCACTCACTGGTGGAGCGCTGCGAGGAGAGCTGCAGGCATAGAGAGAGAGAGAGAGAGGTTGAAAAATGGAGACAGAATGATGAAGATTGATGAAGTGTGTCCAAATGATTGCCAGTTGTCACCTAGACACAGACCCTGATGGACTAATCATACAGCCTATGACAGTGGCATGAACACACACACACATTTGAGTCCTGCTATGTTGTCTATGATAAGTACACACACAGACGTCAAAAAGATGGTTATTATCTGTCTCTCTCACAGTCTACTGTCATTCCTTGTGTATACCTGGCCAATAAACTCCAGGATTCAACTAATGACCACGACTCATGGAGGAAAAAGACAGGAATACACAGCTCAACATGACATGTCTGATCATGTCTAAATCCTTACTTGACCTTGTGGTTTCAACTCGCAGATCAACTTAAAACTTTCCTCTCACATTTTAAGGTGTTCTACAAAACAATAGCCTCAACCCCCTTGGTTACTGTTACTAGGTCTGAAAGAACATCCCACAGGACTGATTTTTTTTGTCTGTAAAATTAGCATATTAAACCAAAAACCAAAATAAATAAATATTAACCATTAAAAAAAAAAAAAAAAAAAGTTTAGTGAATTATTGTGAGGCCACTAATCAAAACAGACTCAAATGCTCATCACATCAACTCAGAAGCTAGAAAAAATAGCCTAATTTAAAACAACATAACTTAAAAGTATACATACATTTACCTTGGAGTAAAAATGTAGCTGTCTTTATTTACATTCATTTGGAATAGTCATTAAGTAATAGGCAGACAAATACATACTGTGTTTCATCTCATGCTACACTTAAATTACATGTAAAATATGCAACAACACAGGTATTCCATTTGAACGTGTGATTAGTCAGATAATTTGGCGACTGGCAATAGTTGCTAAGGTAAGATTTTCAGTTAAGGCAGTGCTTAGTGAATGATTAAAGTCACAATGAAACTAGTATCTTTTCTTCTGCATTGCAATGTACATCCAAGTGAAATGGATTATTAGAAATTAAATAAATGAGAGCAGGGACTTTCTGAATCTAAATTTGAGATTGTGAAAAGGGGGACTGGTTTTAGTGAACTAAATGATTGGAGAAGTCTGGAATACTTTAACAGAAGAAGTCTGGAATACTTTAACAGAAGAAGTCTGTCATTTCACTGAAAGATTGAGCTCGGACATTTTAATTAAAAATTATGAGGTCAAAAAATATGTTTTAAAGATGAAACAAATGCAAGGATGAAACACTCACAATAGGACTAATAAAATGCATTAAATAAATAGTGAATTTACATTTAATTTTAGACAAACTACTTTCTTTTATTGAAAGAATGGCCTACTTTGAATATTTACAGAACAATATCTGAGGCAGTTTGTTATCAAGATTATATCTTAATTAGCAATTTTAATGTATATTTGCTGACCATGTGGCTTCCTGATCTTACTGCATTTGTGCTACGAAATATAAGAGGAAGTATAGCAGCAGGTTATCAGTGGGATTGGGCCAGCTCTCCTCATTTAAGAAATTGCTATATTTTCCAGCTTGTGCACTGGGTTGCATTGGTTATAGCTTGTGGTGGCAATTATAACTTCCTGTTCTGATGCTATTAACAGCATGTACCCCTAAACAGACTTAAAATCACCATCTAGAGAAAAATAAATCTAGTAGATTATAGGCAGCAGAGTGTATAAAATGTCAGTAATGTTAATGGGAGAAGAATATAAAAAGCTACAGCATAAAACTGTTGAGCAATATACAGTCATTAAACTGACCTGTAAAGCCCCATAATGTCTTAAACTGTCACTGTATTTTTATGGTAAAGTTTTGTAACCACTGCTATTTAAAACAATGTTCACAGTAGCTTCCCTAATCCCATTCTCCTCCTTCCCATCTCTCTTTCCTTGTCTTTCACTCTCTCTCTCTGTTGGTATCAGGTCCACAAGGTGATGATCTCTTTCCAGCTCTTGCCAGACAGGAGTCTCCAAGAGGATATCCCTCTCATTACACACACGCACACGCTGCAGATGCAGACACACAACACTCGACATCACTAGAACTCTCCCCAGGAGAACCTGATGAAAAAGGAGAGAAGATAACTGCTATACTGAGACGAATGAGGGAGGGATAGCAAGGACAACAGTAGGGTGAGCGAACAGAAAGATAACAAGAAAAGACAACAAAGTTTAAAGTATTAGCTTTTTGTAGAAGCAATCAAAATTAGTTATTGCTTCTTTTCTTACAATGAATGGTGAGCTGAGCATTCAGAAGGTCAGAAGGGTTCAAAAGGGCAAAAAAAAGCTGTATTTTATAAACGTGGTTCATACAACTGTTGCACTATATTCCAAGTGATCTGAAGCCATTCAAAAGCTTTGTGGGAGTGATATTTTTAATGCATAATCTTTCACTCCAGTAAACTTAATTGCTACAACTGAATGATTGGGTCATTAACCAGACAAACTGATCAGTCTGATTCATGAGCAAATCATTCAGACTGGTTTAGTGAACCAGATCAGCCGATTGGCTGAAAAGGTCCAGCATAAAATAACTATTTCTGAATCAGACATCTCTATTTCTCTCATCAAAAGGAATGCTAGTGTTTAAATGAAGACAGTTTCAGCCTGTTTTAACAGATGGCTATTGTATACGGACTACTTTTATTATCATTTTAATGTGCTTTTGCATCTGTTTTTAACCTTGAAAGCGCCGGTCCCTTTTGTAATTGCATGGAGCGATCAGTGCATTTTTTTAAAAAAACTTTCTTCTTTTGTGTTGAACAGAAGTCGTCATACAGGTTTGGAAGGGCATTAGGGATGCAACGATTATAGATTTTGTTGGTACGATTATTGTCTGAGGAATAACCACGGTTTCACGGTTATGAAGATTATTATGCATTTATTCATTTCACAAAATTATTGATGTATAAAATCACATGGATACTCTTTAGATAATAAAGTGTTATTTATTGCTGCCTTTTGAAACAGAAATAACACAGTAACCAATAATAGAGCACAAAATAATAATAATAATAATAATAATAATAATAATAATAAAGACAATCAAAAGTCCATGTCTCCCATTGGTGACCAAAGGTGACCTCTACTCTGTAAACATCCATGTCAGTATTTCCCTTTTGAAAATAACTAATGAAAATAGATCACAAAAGTATTTAGTGTTTTCAATTTGTACATTCTTTACATTTCTTTCAGACCTGAGGTAGAGAAAAAAAATCTTGTTGGTTTTTGACTTATGAATAATACTACAACAGGGATAATAAATAACAATGTTAATGAAGTATTCTTAATATAAGTCTATTAACTTTATTTATCCCACGGGGGTAACTACTAATAATGAGAGGAATAAACTGAACTATTATTGTAATCAACTATCATCCATACGTATTAATTTGAATTTTTATTTTTATTTTTTTTAAATAACTCGTATGATTTT
The DNA here is from genome assembly GCA_021397915.2 of Tor tambroides. Classification (NCBI taxonomy): domain Eukaryota; kingdom Metazoa; phylum Chordata; class Actinopteri; order Cypriniformes; family Cyprinidae; genus Tor; species Tor tambroides. The sequence goes on along the minus strand of JAFVLL020020189.1, from coordinate 49,557 downwards.
ACATGTGGTCTGAGAAAATCATGTCTAGTCTATTGTTTTGGTTTGTGAGATCGGAGATCGAGCTGCGCACGCATACAAACAATCAGAAGGAAACAAACTTCTTGTGAACGCTGCCCCGCGACTTTTAAAAATAGCTTAGATACTGAATCACTTCATTATATTCATATATTCATTCTCACATGTTTGTAGAGAGACGCGCAGGTTCACACACGCACCTCTCTCTCTCTCGAATAATTAATTAGGATAATTCAAATAAATGTGATCTTACCGCGCTATTTCATCTGTCTGATCTGAAGTGTGCAGAATGCTGAGCTAAGCCGTAGCTTCGCGTCAGTCTTGCCTTCGTGCATTAAAATAGTTTAAAGCCGTATTCGCGCTTTAGCAGCAGTTTTTACAGCAATATTTAAATGACACTCTGGTCATTCTTGATGTACCCGAAATGCTCCCACACTATCGACTTCAGTCATTTCTCTGGTGGAAATAAGCTTTGCTGTTTAGTCCCACAGTCATAGTTAATGTGTGTAGTGTCTCTGATAAGAACGACATTTTAAGCTGGTGTACCGTCCGCTAGTGTAACTTTGTTTTCGTTTTGCGCAAGTTGGAACTGTTCTGTTCTGTGCAACAGAAATACTCAGTGTAGCAGAGCCTTTACGATTAATTAACCGAGACGTTTTAAAGCGCGGTTAATTGAGAAACCGGTTAATCGCTGCATCCCTAAAGGGCATGAGAGGGAGTAAAATATGACCGAATATTCACTTTTGGGACAACTATTCCTCTGAAAGGACAGAATAATCATAAATCGGGCTGAGAGGGTACTGGAAAGACAATGAAATGAATGGAGAGGATGAAAAAGACCTGATAGAGACAGAAAGAAAGAGGCAGAGAAAGAGAGTACAAACAGAATTGTCCTCATCGTTCAGTTCTTGGCAGTACATTCCCTCAGGTTACGAGAAAGCTAGAGAAGAGAAGAAAGCGGAGACTCACAGACACTAAAGCTAATATAATGTTTTGCTTTCTTTAGTTTTTATTGTCTGATATTTTTTCCTTCCCCTTGTTTTTTTTCCTACTCTGAACAGGAGCTGCACCTTTGACAGACATTGATTTTTGGAAGAACAGACAGATGAGACCCACTGTAGGAATGCAGCCAGGAAAGCGAGAGAGGAAAGGGATATGGGAGACAAGAGGGAGTGAGACAGATTTCGTTTGGTGAGAGCAAGACAAATCATCCAGAATGGAGGATCGTTAATGCTAGGCACCGGCATATAAACACAAGGATAAGGGATAGGTCAAAACTGAGGTGAAAGGTCAAACAAGGTCACCTCTATTTTTTCTTAAATGACTATAAAGGGCATTTTGGGCTTCAAAATTGATGCATCAGCTAGAAAAGAGGTCTTCAAGGCCAAGAACCCTTGGAGGATAGAGATGCAAGGACCCTGGTACAAACTGAGTGCTGAATTTTATCCTGGCCTATAATATGTATGTACAATGTATATACATAACATATGATGCTTACAATGATTATTTTAATAACTTTTCAACACTGATGTAATAAGTCATATTTGCAGTTAAATGTAATATGCAACATACATCTCAACCTCAGAGGGACAATTAAACATTTAGCATAAATTTAGCTTCTTAACTGCAGCTTCGATTGAAGTTAAACTAATACTGTATTTTTGTTAAGAGCATATTTTTATTTTCAAACGAAAAATTTGAGATCAAAAAATAATTGGACCCCTGCTGTACCACAACAGACCCCCTGTTGAAAACCCAATGTGCATACCATTTTTTTTTTTTTTTACCATGCCAATGCTGTTGTATACTTGTGCAAAATTCACTGCTAACATATTCTCTGTGGTTGTTTGTGTGTTGCTATGCAGTTACTAGAACATCTCTAGTTTACTAGTTGCTTGCTGCCCAGGGGCTTCATGTACCTCGTTCAATGCAAGTCTATGACATTTTTGCAAAAATCACAGACCGCTTCAAAAAGTAGTAACACATCCTACAACAAACCCCAAAGCCTGTAAGCTGTGGTGCTTGCCTTAGCATAAAAACCTGCAAATCCGAAGTCATATATCATAAACGCATTATCTGATATGAGAGTGACCTGCAGAAGTCAAACACACACACACACACACACACACAATAAACACACCAAAAGGGCATCATGGATGAATAATTATTCTGTTACCAAGTTCTGATATTATCAGTTTATTTCCTCTATTTGTGACATTCACCAACTAGGATAGGGGCCAAACATTTTTTCACCAGTCCTTCTTTTGGCTGCACATTATATTTTGAGTTCTTAGGAGAAGCTGAATATTGTCCAAGCTTCTCATCTCTGAAGACCTACTGAACCTGTTCCAACATTTATGCTGCTCAAGTCCACAAGTTACTTTCAGAACTAAATTTAAACAACTCCACACAATTGAACGTGTCTTACCTGACAGCAACACACACACCATCTCGCTACTGTCATCTCAGTATTGATTGGTCAAATGGCAATTCTCCATCAGCCCCTTCCTGTCATCTGCACATGCCTGGCCTGACACACAAAAAGAGCACAAAGCTACCATTCCTGTTTATGCTCAATTGTCTTTTTTGTACACAAAAGTAGAACAAGCTCCTTACAGCTGTGGAGGAATCGTTGTAATGAGTCCATCTGGATAGCAGACACAAGGCTGCAGGGTGAACAAGGACTGCAGATTGGGAAAACACACACACGATCAAGTATGTGCACACAAACACACAACTACAGAGCTATCAAACACTCATAGGTCTGCTCGAGAGCACGCACACTCAGTTATCAATCACACACACGTCTGTAATAGCGCAGACAAACAAATGTCAGAGCTGACAGCAGCATGGTCAGGTTACTCATCCATCAGACAAATAATGCACTGCTTCACGGATCAGATACCTGAATGAGAACCCTTCAATGGTTCCTACAACTTGAAATCTACAGCATTTGAGATTCCTGATGGATTCATGATCTTAAAGGTGGTTTCATTTACATTTAGCTGCATGTATAACAGCTTTATATGCATATAGCAGCCTATCTATCTACCTATACAAAAACGATCATGGTAAATACTGTGTGAATGTTCTTTCTTGAAGGACATGATTCATCAAAATGGACTTTAAAACACTGAAGAATAAACCTCAGAAGTTACGAGACAACTTGTGCCCTTTTCAGCTCCATTCTAGTTGATCTGTGTAAGGTACTGTAAACACAGCTGTTTTCATTCATTCTAATGTCTCTAGATGGCTTTTTCCCATTTTGGCATTCAGTTTCTGACAAGATTTTCACCATATTTCTTTCTGGCATCTATCTATCTATACACAGACACGCACTATCATTCATGTACACATATATTAATCATTCACAATAAGACAAGTAAGATGCATTAAGCAAATAAATAGAGTCAGGTTTGATTTCATGCCAACCTTAAATGTATTAGATTATATTTAATGGTTTTCCAGCAGCATATACCATGTATTTAAATACATATTAAATTAATTAAATATATTTTATAAATAAATTATTAAATTAGTCAACTGACAACTGTTTCCTCAACCTGATACATGAAAACCAGTGTTAGAGGAAATAAGCATTTATGTAACTGGACTTTTGATTCACGGCCCTATAATTATTACGAAATAGCTCTTATGAAAACGTCCCCTCTGTAACCACTAGCCTTCTCAAATCTCCCATAAATACAACCTACATTGCAATGTTTAACATTTGCAACTTGCTGTGAAACATGATTTTTATTTTTATTTTTTACATATTGCAACCTAGATTGAGACAGCATGAGACTTCAAGTCTCAACACATATTATTTCTATGTGCTAAAAATGAAATCAAAAAAGTGTAATAGTGTATCGATATATGTTCTTTTAACCTCCAAAAAAAAAAAAAAAAAAAACACTAACATGCATATAAAATAGGAGTCTACAAACAGACATAAAACACAAACCCCTCTACTCAAAGACCCAGAGGAGCTGAGAGACAGTTTTGCATACGAGAGCAGAGCCACAGTTCCCATGTGGCATTGATAGAGCGCCATCTGCTGGTGACAGCAAACAAGCCATGACCTCCCATCAGTAACAGATACTGCCACTGATTGGTAATTAAAACAATACAACGGCTGATGAATATATTACACTAACATATATGCAGTACATTTAAATTTTCTAAGCAACTTTTCCTGCTTTTTATTTCCCTCAATACTAATTTTGAAAATAGAAATGATATTATCAAATTGATTATACTTCTAGTATTTTAGTAGTATGCAACATTAACAGAATCGTCGGCGAACTTGAATTTGTCTTGAGATTTTACTGCCTTCTTATACTGGCCCTGAGTGACCCAAATGTGCTGACATGTGAATGAATCCATATTCAAACACCAGCCTCAACCCTTGCTGGGTCTCATTCAATAATAATTGATGAGAAGTGTTCTCACTCGTGTGTATACGTGCATAAATGTGTCCTTACCTTCGTTTTTAACGTTTGATGTGGATTATCTTGAATGAGGGAACGCGTGCCCGCCGTTATTAATTAGCAAAACATTGGCGTCGCTAAGGCCTCGCGCACAGAATGATTTTTTCTGGAACTGCCAGGGAGTTGAATGTTACTCTAGTGGGAGTTAACTGGGTAAATGTTGGTTATTGTTACTCTGTCGTTTTCTAGAATTAGGATGATGGTTAATAACTCTATCGCTTTTCTCACACAACCATACTGATTAGCATAGGCGGAGCTAGGGGTGGGTCCATGGAAGCTAATTCTGATTGGCTCAGTATACCAGTCCTGGAAAACTATTGGTTAAGAGAAGCCAAACAATTTGCGCGCCAGCATATTCGTTTACATAGTAGACAAGGTAGACAAAATAGTTATGCACAAAACAATCTATATACCAATACAGTTATGCAATGGAACATTATTCATTATTTTATTTATTCTTAAAAAATAATAAATTACATTTATTTAATTAGGAACATTATTTAATTATATCATATTGATTACAAAGACTTTTTTTAATGGCTTGAAAAGAAATGGAAAGGACAACTGGCCTTTGTCCAGTAAAATCCAATTACAAATTGAAGCATCGAGACACATGTTAAATCCAGGTGTAAACAGCGATCTATTCTGGCTGACACCAAGACAGATGTTAATACCAGGTGTAAACAGGGCCTCTGTCCTCTCACTGTCCCTGTTTTTGCTTCCATCCTCTCACTGTCCCTGTCTAGCTCTGTTCTCACACCATCTCTAGGGAGACCATGTATGTGTGGAGTGTTTTGATATGAGAACTCATTTTCCTAGTTCCAGTCGGCTACAGGGAGACATACATCCTCCCTAATATGTACTGTGTGTTATCCTCCACGGGGCCCCCCGTAGGCCTCCATGGTAATTTCCATAGCGTATTCATCAAACACGACAGAAAAGAAAAGAAAAGAAAAGGACAAAGTCAATTCATTAGTCAGATATGATGACAAATACCTCTTCAGTGAAAGAGAGGGAAATTCTCATTAAAAGCTCAGGTGTGTGTGACTAAACCGAATGAGTCTAGAGAGATGTTCTACACATGTAAAACGTTTGTGGTTACTCTGTGTAGGCCTACTGAATTTTCAGCAGCTGATCTTCAGAAATCATTCTAATTATGTTGATTTGGTGCTCAAGAAACATTATTATTATTATTATTATTATTATTATTATTATCAATGCAGAAAACAATATGGATGAGAATGTATGTCTGTGGGTTTTTAGCCTTTCATTTGGGTGTAAAATACACTGATACATAAATATATAGAGCTACTGGAATAAATATTCCATAGTTGTTGCTGCCAAGGCATTCCATTAGAAAGCCCCACTAATAATCCTCACTTATAAATTATAACTGCTAGAATAACACCAAATATATTGATTTTATGAACTGCACTGTTTGGAAAATATATATGCATCATACCAACAAAATCAAATCAAATTGAAATCAATCCTGACCAGTGTCCAGATTTTATGATGCATCACATCATTTAGTGAAAAATCAAATCTGAATTGAATTGTTGTCAAAGCAAACCATTTGCATCCTATTGGATCGTGAACACTTTCTCAGTGTATGAGTACAACGACATCTGACTGTAAACAGAAGAAAAGCACAAATACTTACCGTTTCTGAAGTTTATGAAATTATAGTGCACGTAAAAATTCCATTACACACTCCATTATGCAAATAGTGCTTCAGTAAATATGATTCGGTAATGTGGCATTAATCTCTTTTATGCATGCTCATGAAGCACATTACCAAACATTAATAGCACCAATTCAAGATTCACAACATGTGACCCCTCTCTCTCTCTCTCTCTCTCTCTCTCTCTCTCTCTCTCTCTCTCTCTCTCTCTCCTGTCACTGTTTTTTTCCCACCTCTCTCTCATGTCTTTCTTACTGAAATGTGGAATTGTCTCAGGTTATGAATACTGATTCTTGCAGAGAGGTCACGGTTTCTCATAGACCAATGTAATATTATCAAGCAACAATTCTACCTGCAGTAATGTGCATGAATAATGCATATGCTACCTGTGTAAGGTAGTTGTAGGGCCACATTAATGTGTGCTAATGGATGCTTGTGGCATTTACTGCAGCATATTTCACATTATTAAATCTGAGAGGATGGTGACAGTTTGTTATTAATTAAAAAAAAAAAAATTTTCATTTGATATTTTGAAGAATAGTGAAAATTATATGGGATATGATACATAAGTCATAAAAGATGTGTTCTATAATTCAGCTCTGTCTTTTCAGTTTTATCAGTTTTATACTTTGAACAGTTCCAAATAATAGGCATACCTATAAATAGCCTAAAAATAAAATAGCTGTAAATAACATATGGTCACCTAATGAAGAGTTCACGACTCATGATAAATAACGAATACACAGGCAACATAGACTGAAAACACTACCTTTTATGTCTGACTTGAACAACTGTGCAAGGTTGGCTGGGCAGAACAAAAGTGATTGGGTTACAAAATATACACCTTAAGTGTATAATGTATTAATACATTGAAACAAAACTGCTATGTTATCAGTATAGCCCCATTTACAAGCCAGAGAACATAATCTGAAAGACTGACCCTTGGTTATTTTCCAGTTTTTATTTCAATTTTAGTTTAAATTAAAAAAAATAAATACAATTTAAATCTGTGACAACTGTATTATCAGTCAGTTTGAATATGGATACTGCACTCATGTCTAGTGTTGCACTGATATAAAAATTTTGCATAAAAGTTTCAAATAATACTTTCTTACACAAATGTTGTGTAACATTACACTAAGTTCTTTTCAGAAGAACAACTGAGATGCAACACACTTCACCATTTCCACACATCTTCTCTATTGTGTGAATAAAAGAAACCAAAGGGTGTTAACAGAACACAGATACCCACCACCCACAGACATAAACACAAATATACACTCACACCCTATAAATTTGTATTCCCCACACTTGAAGTGTTAATTAATAAGAACGTGACATGACTGCAGAATTTACTTGTTGATTTAATTAAGCAAAGGTATGAAAGTATTGGCTGTAGTATAAGGCAGCTGTCTGGACATCTTTCTAGAGACAAAATCATTCACATTGACTGAATACAAAATAATTTAATCTTCTGTGTGATGAGACCGCAAAGAAATCAAAATGGTAGGAAGTTAATAATAAATCAAGATTATGTTCCTTTTGCTCTACTGTCAGAATTTCTAGACCTGGCTATTGCCTTTGACAAAGTGAATAGCAGTAAGCAAACCACTGGACTTGGGGTGCTTCATGGCTCAGTGTTGGGCCCACTTCATTTCCCAATATATGCAATTTGAGTATTAGGCGTAACACATGATAAGAAATGCATGTTAAGCTTTAAAATTACTTTTTTTTAAAATAACAAGAGATGTAATGTCACATGTTAAATATGATTTTACTCCTGTAATGTCAAAGCTGAATTTTCAACAGCCATTAGGCTACTCCAGTCTTCAGTGTAACGTAATCTTTCTGAAATCCAGTCCAGTCCAGTCCAGTCAAGTTCTGTCATCAGCTTTACCACAGAGTTACTCAGCAGGAAAACAGGAACCTCACACGACAGGTGATGCTCAGCAGAGAGGAAGCGAATTAAACTGACCCTGAGGTGAATTAACACCCCTGCTGCACACAGGAACCCATCTTAGCCTAAATGAATAGGGTGGTGCTCATTGGCTGCAGTATTCTTTCCTGATGATTAGTTATCGTCAGTGTTGCCGACACTTTTATGCAAAGCAATTTACTAATTGTAGGGAGCATGTTGAGGTTAACTGCCCTGCACTTACAATCATCACGTTTAAAGCGTGGTTTATGGTCAAAGGTATTAGGAAGAAGAACTCCACATCAAGGTCGTACAGTCAAAGCAGCTTCCACCATGTGAGATTTCTGTATTCAAAGTCCAGAGTGCCCAACGTTTACACCATACAATTACACTAACATGCATACTGAAAGAGGTGATTGTGTGAGAACAGAGCCAGCTCGCCACTTGCTGCAAAGAATAATAAAGTAAAATCAATGTTGAGCGAGTGTGTGTGTGGATAATGGCTGCTCTATGCTGCGGTCAGGCCAGCGTAGACGATTCCACAGTGCATCACATCGACTGGCTGCACTCCAGATTACTAATCCTGAACAGCTGCCTGCTGTTAAATTATACACATTGACAGGTGTTAACCACACATACACACAAAACACAAGAACACACATTTATAAACATGCATACATAGACCCACATCCACATGCTAGGATATTATATATTGATCTTTGTATGAAAGATTCAGTGGCCTGTGGCATATTATACGTGTGTATGAAGTAATCAGACACCACTGATAACAACATTTGGGGGGCATGGCGTGTTTTATGTAAAGCCATAATCTTTCTACGAGCTAATTACTCAGGGTTATAGCTAATTACTAGGAGTTATGGCTGGGTAACCATGGCAGAATTACACACTTTCTGGGTTTGCAAAGACAACAAAATGAGGCTTGATTCATCAGGCATATAATTAGAATGTTTTTGCTAGATAAAACGTGTTCTTTAATAATTCATCAGATTTGTATGGACAAAAAGTATTTGATTAGGACTCCTCCTGATGGACAAGCCATGAATCATTTTTTTTTTTTTTTTTTTTTGTGGCTGCACTACCTGCTCTACTCAAAAGGGGGAGCTCTTAGTGAAAGCAGCAGTGGCAGAGGTCCATGAAAACAGATGCCTGTTTGTTACAAGAATCACTGGTTAGATTCTGTAAGGAGTTGATCGATTCTGATTTCTGCTTCATTTTCAAAAAGTTCCAAGGCTAACGGTAAAAGATGCTCTCATAATAAAAGCTTATGAATGCGGATTTGCCAAAGGGTAAACATAATTACAATTAAGACCAATAGATTTGATGAATAAATAATGAATGAAAACAGAGAGTGTGAAAGATTTTTCCAAATGTATGTTTTTAATGCAACATTATTGTAAAATTGTAACAGAAAGGTCTGCTGACAAAGAGAAAAATCCTTATAAGGTCTCAAGAAATTTTTCACAGTCATGGATAAACCATGGAAAGAGAACCATTCTGGTAAGGGTATTTCGGTGTTCACAATTATGATAACAGAGAACTGGACCACCAACAATAGTTTGTATACACTGTGAAATCTGTATCGATTAAAACATCCTTACGCACACTCACACGCTCAAACACGCATTAAACATTTTCAAGTATACAAACAAATCTTGGTTTAATTTTAGGTACATGCAGTGAAATACTGTATAAAAATAGACATTTTTATTGCTTTCTGTACAAACACATATATACACATATATAAATACGGAGTAAAAAAACATAAAAGGTGTTTACAATCACATTGTGTTCACTTTTGTACGAAAAGACCAAAAAGTCATACCAAGTAAACAATATTAACCGAAATGCTTCCACATGCGACTCAATCAAGGCTACAGCGCTGAACTCTCTCCCTTTCTCCTCCTTTAAATGATTAGTTCACTCTACGAAAATAGAGCGAACGAAAAAGAAAGAGACAGGGAAATGTTCATAAACCGATTGTTGTTTAGCTCTGGCGTACGTCCTGAAGCAATTTGTTAATTTCGGCAACCAGTTCGCTAGCGTCGACAACTTCGCGTCTCGTGTCATTGCGTTTTCCCTGCCGCTGGCTGAGCACACTCTCTAAGTCGTCCTCTTCATAGTTCTCTGGGATCTCCTCCATCGCCGGCAGCCATTTTAAATGTGCCTGCGATGCCGCGTGATTGGTCGAGCCGTGTCCGCTCGTCACGGCACTGCCAGGATTTTGAAAGTGAGTATTGGCCGCCCATACAGCAACGCCCTGCGGGTAGGTGGGGCCTGTAGATGACGCCTTACCCGGCAGGAAGCCCTTTCTGATCTCGGAAGTGGGAGGGCCAGCGCATCCTTCGAGCTCATTGACCTCAGCGTAAGAAGTTGGCAGGAGACGTTGGAAGACGCTGTTCATTTCTGACAGCAGTGAACCGCCGCATTCCTCCTCGTTGTCCTTTCCAAAGGTAGAAAAGCTCTTCTTAGCTGAGTCGACTGACTGCTGGTCCTCCTCAAGGACCTGAGGCCTGCTCTCTTCTCCAGGGATGTACATGTTCGCACGGTAATCCGAAGACGCCTGAGATGGCATCCAGCACTGGTCAGAGTGACCCAACACACGGCACTCCTCCGTACACAATTTCATGACTGCAGAGAGAAAGACAGACAGACATTGAGTCAGTGAGTTTTAGGAGTAAAGAAGAGCAAATTCAATCATACTTGGATTGTAAACATCAGAACTATCATTTTTAAACTGTTTTGTAATATTTCTGCTGGACAGACAAAATATTAAATGGAAAGAAAATGGAGACTTTTCCTTAAGTCTTATGTTTTTGTCTTTTTTTTTTATTTAAAGATTAAAGGTTCTAATAGGGGCTTTTCACAGAACCTTTTTCTTAATATGAAGATCATTTTCATAATCAGAAGAACCCTTTTCCATTATAAAGAACCTTGTGTGCATTGAAGGGGCTCCGTGAATGTTAAAGGTTCTTCATGGAACCATGAGTGCCAATAAAGAACCTTTAGTGTAGCACTTCTGAAGAGATCTTTACAATGTCTCGACATTTTCTGTTAATCAAAGAGATTTCAATATTAAATCCAACATTTCTCATTTACTTCTTCCGAGACCATATTGTCTACTATACTTCTCATCCACTGTCTAAATTATATCTACTTTTATTACTAAACATTTTAAAAAAAGCCTCTGAGACAAATCTGATACTGTACTTAAATGAAACATAAATCTCCTGAGCTAGGAAAGAGCAATCTCTGAGCAATACAATTTTCTCTGGGCATGTGAAAAATGGCAGAAAGGAAAGTGAGGAAAACAAAGGGATGAAAGAGAATGGGAAAACGAAGAGGGATGATAAGGTTAGGAAGTTAGAGAAAGGATTACAGAGGTGGGTGGGTAATTTGGGGAGGGAGCTTGAGAAGCTGAGGAGATTGGGAGTTTGTCATTCTTCCATTCCAGTTTCTCTTGTGAAGGCTGACATCTTTTGTTAAACTGGATTATTATTCATTACTTTGGCAACGCCGCCTTATACGAATCAGATATGACTGAATTTGAATATTAGAGACAAAGCAGCGAGGGAATAAAAATGGAGAGGACAAACTGGAATTGGGATGGAGTAAAAGCAACTTAGCGAAAATTACAATAAACCGCTTTGGTGAGGAAAGGGTGAAACTCTAATCGATGCACACAGGTTGCTTCTTTCTCTCTATGAAAGAGGAAGAGCAGGGCTGAAATAGCGGCCCTCTGGGGAGAGAAAAAAGAGTGTGTGCGTGCGGAAGGGGGGTTGGGTTTAACTGCATTGTGAAAGCAATTACGGTGAATTTTCCTCAGTTCAGATTTTGAAAGCATAGGGCTGTCACTCAGAGAAGAGAATGAATACAGGGAAATAACACTCCAGTCCACGCCTCCACACACACACATGCACATACACTGTCTTAAGCTACTGATAAAACAGATTGACACTGCAAAAGGTAGTGGTTACAAAAATAACATGATTTCAACCAAGAACCAGATCATTTAAAAGCTTTTTCCTTAATTTTCACATCCATATTGAGTATAAAACCATAGCGCAGGTCATTTAATTTACACCCGCACCTGTTCACAACGTAATAAAAGTAAGTCACTGTAGACGGGGTGTTAAACGGCTTCATAAACGCAATGTGCTCTATATAATCAAGCTGATGAATGTCATAATTCAGGGTGATAAAAAGGTGAGAAACTGCATGAGAGACCAATCAGACTTCATTTCTCACCTGGGTGGAGACGGTGGTGTCCGTCGCTGTGGAAGAGGTCTCCGAAGCCGTCGCCTAGCAACCGGTCGATGGGCGAATCGCGGCCCATCTCGCAGTCGCTGTCGCCCGCATCACTGTCGCCACGCCCACTATCTTTTAGACTGAACTTATCCATGTCCTGGAGGGCGTACCTGCACACACATTCACACAAACACAGTTACAGGTTGATCATGACGCTATAAAGTATGCAGTATAAAATATAGGTTAATTATTAAAAACAATATACAATAGTCAAGTTACATCAACCACCAAACTACAAAAAGCCTCCATTTAAAAGTGATTTGTGAGAGAAATCAAACATACAATATGACACAGTAAGAGTGGCATAATATGTTTGATTGCATTAAACTTAAAGTTTTCCAAATGCATCTCTATGCATTGCATACAGTCTATGAGCATGCATATGCAAAGCAGGCAAGCATATGCCACACCCATCAGTTTAATTTGCACAGACTATATCTACTTTATTTAACCATTATATAAACAGATCTGTTCAGTGATGTCTCTTTGGCACCATGCATTTATCTCACACCCAAAATGTCTCTTAAATATTTTGATTCACATCAGCAGAGGCGTGCAGGACAAAAAAGTGCAACTATCTAAAGCTAGTGTGTTTTTAAATCATCAAATTGACATTGAAATGCATCATTGTATGGAACAATGGTTTCAACAATATGCACGGAGTAAAATGACATGATCCAAGAACAAAACGCAGATGAGAGGAAAGAAAAAAAGCACAGAAAGCAAGCTATGACCTCATGTGAGGAGCAGTCCAATCAGGATCTGCGAACGTGGGTGACCACGGCAACAGGGAAGTTCTGTCCTATTCTAGCACAAACATTTTAGAATACCTATCATCCAATCCGATCGAACCAGCAGCACACAACAGGTTGAGTATCACTACCCATCTACTCTACCATACTATTTAGAGCACATCATGCCCAAATATGGAGTTGGAGCTGGGAGCGTAGTATTTGTTTGTTTGTAAGTTTACCTGTAGCTGCGAGAGTATTTGTTCCCTCTGAAGCTGGGCCGCGGCTGATACTGACCCTGATGGAGTATTGAGAGGAGCTGTGAGACTTGCTATAGCAAAAACAGATGACATAAATAAAAATAAATACTGATGGAACACGACACTCGTTCACACACGCACACACACGAATGAACAAATGAAAACTGTTAGTGTGAGAACAACACACGTGATGACGTGAATGTTATGTTGACATTAATGAATGAAAAGATGAGTATAAACATGGACAGAGAATTCACAAGCTCTTTATGAAGATTAGCATCAATTACACTGTTTGAATATGCAAGTTTTGCTTTTACCTCCACAGGGGGCGTGGCATGTGTCATTTCCAGGGCGAAGTTCTCAGGGATGTGATTGGAGGAAATAGTGACCAAGCTGTTCAGTGATTGGCGGCTGTGTTGGCTCTGCCGGCTGCCCATGTGGGCCCGTTCAGGTCCGGGTGAGGAAGTTGGTGAGCGATGGTGTGCACGGATTGGGAGGGTCCCGTTGATGGTGGGCACCAGGGTGATGTCGCCCTTATGGATCTGCCGTGAGGGTTTTTTAGGGTGCTGTTGATAAGTAGACTCAGCCACCCTACAGTTGTAAGAGCGAGTGTCCTTCTTTTCACGTGAGCAGCGAAGGGCAAAGGCCACCATGATGAGAAGCAGAATGGCGCAGATGGCCCCAAGGGAGATGATGATGATCATGGACACGTCTAGAGGGCCGTCTCTGGTTCCTCCACCTGTCAGATGGGGATTCATGTGGTTCTCAATGTTTTCATAAAGTGAAAGTCTCAGCAGGGCTCTGGCGCTGAGGGGTTGAGCACCATGGTCCTGCACGAGTACAGTCAGCTCCACGTGATCCTGTGGGACGTCCTGCATGCTGACGTTGGTCCGAATTTCACATGTTTTAGCATCCATGGCGAAGTAATCTGCCTCGTTGCCCCCTACTACAGAACATGACAGGTCACCATTGGCGCCAGCATCACGGTCTATCGCACGGACTACTGTTACAACGTCACCGATCTCTGCGTATTTGGATACTGGAACATCAGCCGTGTAGTTCCACAGCTGAGGCATCATGATGACTGGTCTGTTGTCGTTCTCATCCAGGATGGTCAACACAACGGTCACATTACTATGCAGCGGAAGACTTCCAGAATCCCGGGCCTGGACTAAGAATGAGATCTGACTCACGTCTTCACGATCAAAAGTACGTAGCGCATAAATGCCTCCATTAGAGGGGTCAATAGTTACATACGTGGAGATGGAGCTCCCATGGACTGTACTTTCAAGTATAGAGTAGCTCACTTGACCATTTGGGCCCAGGTCTGGATCTGAGGCCCTCACAGATGACAGATAAGCTCCTGGTGAGTTGTTCTCTGCCTTGGAAATCTCATACCTGCTCTTCTCAAACTTTGGCGCGTTGTCATTCTCATCCTGGACCTGCACAGTAAAGTGTTTGATGGTAGATAGGCTTGGAGAGCCTTTGTCTTCAGCTACAACAGTCAAGCTGTACTCGGACCTCTTTTCTCGGTCCAGAGTGACATTGGTAAGGATCATATAGTTCTTCTCATATGTCTTTTGCAGCCTGAAATGACCCTGGCCATGGAGACGGCACTCCACCTCTCCATTCAACCCAGAGTCCAGGTCATCTACCCTCACCAGAGCCACAAATGTATCTACAGGAGCCGCCTCTGATATATAAGCTATCTCCTCGTTCCCAGTGGACATCAAATTGATACTAATGTCAGGTTTGTTGTCATTCACGTCCACCACTTTTATTATGACTTTACAGTGTGCTGGCATTGAGTTGGGGCCCATGTCTTGAGCTTGAACATCTATGTCATACGAATTTGTGCTTTCGAAGTCAACTTTCCTCATTAATGTCAAATGACCATTATCAGAATTGATCTTAAAACTCTCTAGAATTTTAGGTGACACGTGACTGCTAAAAGAATATACAATTTTACCATTGGTCCCTTCATCTGGATCAGTGGCATTCAGGTCAATAAGCAAACTGCCTAAAGGGGAATTTTCAAGCAAGTTGATCACATAAGATGGTTTCTCAAACACCGGATTGTTGTCGTTTGAGTCAGCTATGCTGATTTTCAGGAGCGTTGTTCCAAATTTTGGGGGAACGCCCCTGTCTGAGGCAGTGAGCTGGAGTTCATAGCTCGCTCTCATCTCTCTATCCAGCTCTTTAAGCACAACGAGCTCCGCGTACTTGGCGCCATCGGTTCTGGTTAGAATATCAATCATAAAGAAGTCAGACGGGGTCAGAGAGTATGTGTTCAGTGAGTTCTCTCCGACATCTGGATCGGTGGCGCTGTCAAGGGGAATGCGCGTCCCCACGGCAGCGGTTTCGGAGATCTCTATGGGAATGACAGGGCGCGCGAACTGTGGCGCATTGTCGTTAATGTCCAAAATTTCCACTTCGATGTGGAACAGCTGTAGGTGCTCCGTGGGGAGGGTGAGGACGTCAAATTCGATAGTGCAGTTGAGATTCTTCTCGCACAGTTTCTCGCGGTCAATTTTGGTCCTGATGCTGATCTCCCCATCCTGGTCGCGCACGGAGAGAAGAGACGCGCTGCCGCGCTGCATGGCTCTAAAGCGTAACGGAATCGTGCTCGGAAGTTTGGACAAAACATCAGCGACATCTTCTCGAAGTCTGGTGATCACTGTGCCCACCTTCTGCTCTTCGTAAACTTGGTATTTCAGAGTTTTAGCCGAGACGTACCGTGCCAATGTCACGAGCACAGCAAGTTTGACTAAAGTGGCACAGAACACTGTGCCCTTGCTGGTATCCATGTTGGGTTCCGACAGGCACAGAAAAAACTCTCAAAATGATTGTCGCTCCCTTTGTTGAGCTGCCTCAATCCTTTACATGCGTTGTTATGGTCTCAAAAACATCTCCAAATCCGAAAGAAAAACGTCTTCTCAAAAGGTCCCGACGTCAAAAATAGGTCTTGAGAAATTAACAGAGCGCAGGAGCTTAAAACAAGCAATGACATTAAAAGCAAAAGCGCATATTCCTCTGTCACCAAGGAGAAATCTGTTGCGCGTATCAAGAGGCTGGAAGCGCAACCTCCTTCTGGAGAGCCTGTGCGCGCGCGTATCTGTCTCCCGCTGTCTGAAGACACTCTTTGACTGACTAACCCAAAATAGCAAAGCCTCCTTTAGAGCCACGGCTTCAGACAAAACGCTTCTCCTAAATCAAGGGCTGCCCCCTTCTCTCTGCGACTGACCATTCAACACAGAGCCACTACAGATCCCAATTAAATGAAGGGGAGAAAGGAAGTGGATAACTCCGCCCTTTAGGGTCTTTCTCTCCCCCCTCTCTCTCCCTCTCCTGAACGCGCTTCAACAAAGGATGAGAGAGCAGAATTTAAGAATAACTCGAGCTGAACTTTCCCTCTAGATGACTGTCAATCCAATTTATTCACTAAATATTCACCTATATTTATTTATTTATTTTGTTAAGCATCGTAGAATTACTTTTTGGCAAATTTGTGCCGCTACAGAAAAGATGTATTCATAATATGGCCTCATTTTTGAATCTGTGTTGGGTAAGAACCGTTCTGTTTAAACATCTGTAACTCAGTATTTTGTAAACACTTAATATAATATATAATATAAATGTGAATATTTATAACATTCCCATACTTTTCTCATGTAAAATAGTTTAGAAAGCTTACACATCCCTAAATTGTGTAAATTAACACCAGATATGATGCTGTGTCAAATTAAAATATACGTACCATTTAGGGATCCCAAAATCATTACCCTGGAGAACCTATAGGCATCTTTAAAGGGAGGGGAACTTGCAAGAATTCCACAAAATACTAATTGGACGTAAGAGATACCTTCTAAAAGTTGCCTAAATGTTCTCTAGAGGGTTCTGATAGTGTGGTGAACCTCAGAGAGTGTGGTGGATTGCAACACCAAATGAAAACATTGCCATTGATTACAGAGGGCAGTGTGCTGCTCTGACATATAAAGGGCTGTTGTGCTTGTGGGGTCCTGGGTTCAAGTCATGTCTTAGTTCTGTTCCATCTCTTGCTCCCTGCCATTTGCTTCTCCATCATCCTAAAATATATAAGCAATTAAATAAATGAATAAATGATGAATACAATCAAATAAAAAATGGAAGCACATAGAAGATCAAAATTCTAAATACGTATTGTGTCCACTGAAGTACAATGGAAAAGAAAGTGTTACAATCCTTCCATTCTGGTCAGCTAATTTAGTATGTAGATGAAAAGTTTTGCGTGAATGCTATGTATGGATGTTGTGTCTATCAAATTAAACAGGAGAACCTGCTAATTCAGATACCAGTTCGATAACATTAACATTATCAGGATGAAATTATCATGAAATTCTACATTCTTAACTCAGAATGAATTTTTTCCCCCACATGAATCATACAACTTCTACATTAATCTCATGGAAGTGGTGCACATCTGATTTCATAATTGGTTAAACTGGTGTTAAAACACTCCTACAGTAGAAGCTTACACTTTAACATCAGTTATAGGTCATTCGTTTTGGAGGACTGGACCAGTCTTTGCATCAGCTGTCGAATATGTTTCAAAAACTGCTCAAGTGCCTTTCTTAAATCCTTTTAGTAGTCTATCACCCGCTTTCCCTTGTTGGGGTTCAAGTATTCTCACGCGCTACCGACTCATCTTCCATATACATTTAAGCTTAAGCTGTGTGTCTAATCACTTGTTCTGATGAATGAGTGAAAAACTAGCTCACGCTCACAAACAGCTCTGTTCATGTGAATAATACGGTTTTTACATCGCATGCATGTCTTTTGGTGTGGTTCGAGCAAAATGAATTAACCTAACATCCATGTAAGCGCTTAAAAATGTGCACAGTCTGGACCGGGTCGTCTGGACCAGGTCATTTGCATTTGCGCATGGGTCACGGTTCCTCTTTGAGAGAAAGCTTTCTCCGAGTCTAAACTATAGAGGGAAATTAGTTCAGTTTGAAAGTGTAAAAACGGGGACAATTCAATTGCTCTATCACGCTCACGGGCAAACGGATGAATAAAATACATTAAATGGCCTATTTCCTGACTCTCACTCAAATTCCCATGGTGATATGTTAACCCGTGGAAATGTAGCCAACCGTATCAAACCCACAGAAGTTGGGCTTGGATTAATAAAAAGCCCTTTGGCGACAGATTTGACACAAATGCCCCTCCTCTTTTCCCAAGTCTGGAGTTCCATGTGCTTTAACAAACCAAGAGGGCCCATACTGAGACACTGGGGTATTCTAGCGACTGTTTGGGAAAGTGATTACCGGGAAATTTCAGCGTTACCAGAAGGCGCACGTTTGACCCTGCCACTTTCTTTTGTTTAGTTTATTCTTTTCATAAGACACCGTGTTTGCGAATCGTCTGCGTTTCGCCCGGCCAATTTTAGCAGGGCGACTTTAACCAGGTTTGATACGGCCGAGCGCTCTCTTTGGCTCCGACGCCTTAATGCAATTACCTCTGCTCTAATCACATTGCCTGAACAAAGACGTCAAAGTCTTTGCTGAATTTCGGGGGTTCTGGAATGTCCACAGTGTTGCGTGAAAAATCACACAGTCTAAAAGAAGTGCGATAAGTAAAAACAGATGCACAAGCTAATGCACTTAGACACGGTTTGCCTTAAAAAAAAAAGAAGCGAGAGAGAGAGAGAGAGAGAGAGAGAGGGAGGAAAAAAAAAGCCTCATCTGACAGAAGCTATTTAAACTCGCGAACAATTCGATTATGAAACTAATACATTTAAGTGAAAACCAACTTGTGAGACAGGTACAACACTTACATTTTTAGCTTCCAAAAAAGAACGTATATTAATGACTCAAATGGCGTAATGAACAAGTCAACGAGCAAAGAACATCTGCATTTTTGCTGCTGGTACAACTTTACGACACCATACGGGGCCACTGCGTCTCAATCTCCCTGACAGAGGCGCATCCCTCGCATGTGCCATAAAACTAGGCCACGGATTCAACTTTTGGCATTGATATTCTGTCCTTCTCCAGCCAAACAATGGCCGCAGCAGGTGGAACGCAGGCCAAATGATGTTGGCTTCCAAACTCGCGCGCGAACTTTGCTTTTAGTGTCGCTGGAATGCGCGTGAACGAGCGCGCGCTGCCGTTGTAAAGGCACGCGAGCATCTGTCGCCTCGTCTGTCTCATTATCCCTCATTCGATTAGCGCTTTCTCCTTCAAGGCGGGCAGCGTCTCGCTTTCTCAATAGACCCTCGGTCACAAAGGTCTCTGACAATGTACATTGTTATTCATACCAGGCCAAAGAGCAAACTTAGTCCTCTCCCCCCGGTTGGAACGGACTTTTACTGCTTTATGAGTCGTTGAGCGGGATAACAAGACTCAAGAGTCTGTTTGCTCGCGTGATGCATGTAGTGCGCGTTCTTAAAAACACCATATTGAGCTTCGTGTCGCGGTGAGGGGGACAAATTTATTGCTGTTTTTTAACAGTAGCCCACTATGGTAATCCAGTCCTGCTATAAAACCACAAGTTTGTGTATGTACCGGCTAATTTGTGGAAATGATATGACAGCTGCACTCGAGGGCCACCCTCAGCTACACTGTGTTGCTAATGTTGCCAGTGAGAGTTTTTGCTCATGGTGCAGAGAGAGCTTAATATTGTCCATTAATATTTGACTGAAATCAAAGTTTGCATTTTGTATGAATGAAAAGCCTTGTGTATATTTGAATGAGTTCCCAACTCAAAAATCCTTAAGGAAAGCGATCCCTGCTGAAAATCTATCATTTCTGGAATTAAACCTAAAGTATCCTAATATGATCAAATAAGACCCAACTGTATAAAATGAAATAGCCACAGGATTTTGTATTGTGAAATCTTTATCAGAACTCCACTTGTTTTAGAACAATCTCCTGCTGCTATGCAGTTAAAAAATATATATATTTCAGGAACTATATTTTACACCCCTCCCCCCACTTTATTATTACATTATGAATGTTTTATACATACACAATAAAGCACAGCCTTACAATGCTTTATTGGTTTTACTATATAAAAAAGATAAATGGACATTTTATTCCATTAATAATCATAATAGTCCCACTGAGAACCATGTGTTCTACAGTAATTTTTCTTGTTTAATACTGTGCACTGCCAGAATAAAAAATAAAAATAAAAAAAAATTAAAAATGGTAGGGTACACCTTGTCACCAGGACAGATGCCTTAAAACTACACCTTGAGGAACTAATACTGTATGTACCCTTAAGGTAGGCTACTACATCCCTTTCGAGGTAGAGGTTCAAATGTGTATCTTTTGAGGGTACTGTTCCAGTGACAAGCCGCCGCTGTACCATTGTTGGAATCTGTTAAGAAAATTCCTATTAGTATTCTTTAGGATTGAGTCCAAATTACATCTAATAAAAATTCCAATGGAATTCATTTAAGATTTTGCTGCATACTGCATTGCCAAGTATTTTCCTTCTCTGTTCTTGGAGAAATAGGTTACTCTTAATCCTGATTTTTTTATTTTTTTTTAACTAATAGTCAATGTCATGTACCTCCCTAAAGCCATCCACACACATACTCTCACACTGGCAATGAGTAATACCAACCTCTCAGCCCTAGTTCAAGCACCGTCACCCAGGACAAATCACTCTGACACTGATGTCTGCTGAGGTGGCTCCTTCTGACGAGTGAGAGAATGAGAAAGAGAGAAGGAAATAGAAATGAAACATAGACAGAAATAATAAGAAAAAAAGATGTTGCTTGCTAGTTATTAAGACAACAAGGAATGGTACACTCATAAATGCAAATTATGCCATTATTTATTCTGCCTCATTTTGTTTTACTGTTATATATAAGGAATATTCACACACATACACATGTATATATATATATATATATATATATATAAATGTGTTCTATAAAAGCACCATAAAAGGCAGTCATTAAAATTCTGATTCCAAAACCATATTACTGCCATTCTTTTATGGAACACAATACATATTTTTAAATATGTTATTTTTTTTTCCCCCTAAAATGTCATTTTTTGGATGAACTATTCCTTATCAAGTATATTTAAAAAAATAAAATAAAAAAAGTGCAATTAATGATGAACATCATGCTCAGTTCCTGAATCCCTGACTGGACTCCATTCTTAATGACTGACAGCTCATTTTTGGAGCAGCGATCACCATGGAAACAAATCAGACAACCATAAATGGGATACACATTGATGGAGTTGTTGCAGTAATGTTTTAATGAAGGTATCAGAATGCAGATGGTATTAGTGCCAACATGTGCAGCAGCAGTTGTAAATGGGTCAGTGCCAGAGCTTGGCAGGAAGATGAGCTAAGTAGAAAAAACTGTATTTTATTTAGAAAACGTATTCTTAATTGCTTCATTCTTGACACAAATTTCAGTGGACAATCCCTTAATTAGAAACACCTCCAAATAAAGCTGTGTTTTCTCAGGACTGTGTCAATATGTAAAGTAATACATATTTTACAGGCGTGTTAATGGCAGTGGAGGCCCTTCTAAGGGCTTAGGTCTCAGAAGGCTGTCATGTTACATGATTGGAAAAATGTTCTGCTTCTAACAGTCTTTTAAACAAATGAACCACAGTTCTCTTAGGTTTGTAACTTCTGATGACTGTCTGTTTTTCATTACAGCCTTTATTCCTTTGGGGAGACGTGAGCGGCCAAAAACGTGAGTTTAAAAACAACAGCACATGCTAGCCGAAGGCGTTCCAGCAGAGGTAGTTAAACAGCGGGGGCCCGTACTCTTCTGTGTTTCTCGTGTGAGCAAAGGTTCCTGGGTTACATGTATCAGGCGGGCAGTGTATGCCGTAGTTTGTTAGAGGCCAGATTTACAGCTGTGGGGAAAGGAATGGAGAACAGCTCGGCAGCGGAGAAGTGAGGCTCCTACGGGTAAATTTGGTTTAGGGGTCCCTAGGTGGCTTGGACAAGAGACAGAGACTTTATCATCCAGCTGCTACACACCTAACATGTTTCTGTTTTTAGATCATGTCCATGTGTGGGCTGTGCAGTATGTGTGAGACAGCGTATTTAATTTACATTAAGTAAAATGAGACTGTGAGTGATAGTCTGTTCAATATTTTGTACTATCTTAAGGTTATAGGCTACGTTTGCTAAAAAAAAAACAGCCTAGCTCATGAATATTAATGAAGCTGTTGAACTGGTTGGCTGAAAAGCTGCATTTTTGTAATAAACAAATCCAAATCAATAATCCATAATAACACTTCCTCGAGCGGAAAACATCCATCCCCTGTTGCCCTCTCACATCAACATCCACCAACATAGTTGTTTAGAAGTGTTTTCGCTTGTAAAGGGATGCTTTATCTGTGCATATTTCTCTCCTGATTCAGACAAGAAGAGCAATATTATGGATAGAGGACTCCTATTTCAGCCTTTTTAAAATTTAAAGTAAAAGTTTAAAACATCTTAATGATGTACGTATTACAAACACACATCCTTTCACTTCACAAGATGGTAACTGATGGACTGGAGTTTATTGGAGATATTAAAAAAAGCAACATAGACTCATTGGAAATATGTGCCTCTAAATACATTTCTGCAAACCTGAAAAAAACATACCTATACATACGAATCGCTGGAGTTTCCAGTTGAAATGAACAAGATTTGTAGGTCCATAGTATCGATCAATAAAGCCTAATTTTGGCATAATTACTTGAGGAATGTTATGTTATGAATTCAAAACAATTTTAACACGCTACGAGACTTGAAAACTATTTGAAAACTATACTTTTGAACGTGTCGTCACATATACTGCTTCATATGCATGAGTTTTCTAATTCAGTAGGTTTGTTCGGTAGCTTGATACCCGATACGCCATTGCACTAGAGCTCCGGTACGAACCCTGTGAAACTACAGTTCAACAAAACAGCTCAAATCTGCATAAGGAAGTTAAAATAACACGGCTGCATCACCAAATGCTTTTTTATGTCACTTTCGCATTTGTTAACACTATCAGGTAGGTTTAGGGTTGGTGTAGGGGATATTTCCAACACGATAGAGCATTAACTTTTAGCAACACTCTTCGGATATTTGAATTATGAACCACTACAATACATACCTGAAACAACACAATACAAACACAGCAATAGGTGCCTATATCAACGTAACAAAAACGTGCCAGGGTCACGTATTGAACCTGCATTGTAGCACCACTCACTGGACGTTTCACTTTGAAACTGCTGTGAAGAATCCAGTAAGGTATATCTAATAACAGTGTTGCAGAAATGTATTTAGAGGCACGTATTTCCAATGAGCCTAAAAAAAAAAAAAAAAAAAAAAAACATTTAAAAAATGTAGAACGTAACAAAAATCCAGGACTGACAAATTTATTTACTTAAAAAATACATTCCTGGTCTTACTGTGAATTCACTTGATTCTATATATATATATATATATATATATATATATATATATAATTTGTTTATATATATTTAAAATAAATATATATAAACTGCTACTCCTCTGAAATTATATTCTTTTTCACATGACACCACAAACATTATATTTCAACCCCTCCCCTTCACATTACTGATCAAATCAAATCCCAGTGGATAAAATCATGCCATGTCCTACATGTTTTCAGCCTGTTTCACTAGGAATTCTGACATATTCCAAAAGTAAAATGAGCGAACATCATTTCATCTTGACTCTAAGGGATTTGAGCCAACTGTAGAAACAGTACTTTAAAATATTGATTAAAATAAATGATTCTCCCTCTCTAATAACCCATTCCTCCAGATGTAGACAGATGGAGAAAGCAGAAGCAGAAAGAAAGCAGAAAAAATACAAATAAAAAAGAGACAGAGAACAGCATATTATCATTCCATTTGTTTTAGCGTGATGTGTAATTTGTAAAAATGTTAGTTTGAATCATTTGCACCAACATTTGATTGGTTGAGATATGCTTGGCACAGTTTCTATTCATTAGGAAGATGTTTTTTTTTTCTTTCTTTCCAATACTAACTAACTACACAGATAATCATCTGAGGCATTAAAACAAAACTGCATAATGAGTCTCTTTTGAAATGTGCATCATACTGTAAACACGACCTCCAGGTCAAAAACGCTTTGCTGAAATACTGTGTACATGAAATTTCAATATGTTATGAAAACAAAATCATCTGCAAAATAATATTACCATGACCCACAGAAAATTATCCCAACACATAATATCTTATAAACAAAAGTTGCATAATGAGCAACCTGCATCTGCCATGACCTCATTAACGTTTGAGAACATCAAACAATCTTTCACTCTGCAACTACAACAATTCTTAAAAGCAAAGAAACTGGAGAAACTGAATGTGTAATCCATCCAAACATTGATCATTTTCACGTTTAGTAACATATGTGCCTCAGTGACAGTTCTCTTGGAAATGCTGCACAAAATTGCAGCATGTCCAATGCAGATGTGGATAAAAATGGCAAGCGCTGAAATGTGCATCATTTACATCAAAATGCGTTGGCAGAGGAACATAAACAAATCCTAAGCAGCCAGAACGGCACGGTGAGAACATGCATGTGAGACCAGAGCAGCCCATGTGATGTTCTGCAGCTACTGAAGGGGCTTCAGTTGAATCGCAGCTCTTACATCAGGTCCAACTAAACGTTTTATTCTGAATCACTATGAGCCTACTGCCAAACCTGATCCAAAGGCAACAATTTTGGGAAACAGGCATCTTTGATCTATTAAAACAAGCTCTCCCTCTTTGTGTCTCTTCTTCTGGGGTGGTATATGGATCTCTCCTCATCTCGTTATCCATGGTGAAAAGAGAACAGTGATCAGAGCCCCCTTCTGCTCCATTGAGATTGGCATGCTAAATGTCGAATAACAAAAGGGATGAAAACAAAACATGGTGAGGAAGAAAACAAGACTTCTCAAATAAACCTTTCACATATTTGAGGACCAAAAAACCTGAAAGGAAAAAGAAAAGAATAGTGTTAGTGTTAGATACTATTGAAGCAATCTTTCAAAATGATTCACTGTGTAGTTACAACATTACTGGAGCAAATAATTACACTAACTATTTTGCTTCAAAACTAGATTATTTCATTAGACATCACATGGTGACTCAACACTGTATGAAAAATGTTCAACACATGAATTCATTTCAGAAAATGGCACAAAGAGTAAAAGTAGCCTACAGAGTTAAGAGTAAGAGTTATAAGTAAGCAATAATAGAGTACATACAATTGTATACAATTTTTGCTTATACTTTATTTTAAACTGTCATTGTTACTGTCATTGTTTAATTATATATTTACCTACTGAGTAATATTAATTAACTACATGTACTTGCTATATGGTTAGGATGAGGGTTACTTGCCTGTAATTATGCATAATTTATTGTTATAGTAAGTACATTTAACATGTGTAACAAGGACACCTTAAAAATAAAGTGTTTCGTGTTAACTAAATCCACATGGCATTTGTTGATTCTCAGTGAATTTGTCATACTCTTCACATCTTCTCAACATTCTTTCATCATGTGAGCCATCACATGCAAAATGATCCATTCAGTTATCCAAATATTCGGTAACTCTTTATTTTAAGGACCAATTCTCACTATTAACTAGCTAGTTATTTGCATGCTTGTTACTAGCATACTAGCTGTTTATTAGTGCTTATAAAGCACATATCAATGCCTTATTCTGCACGACTGTATGTTAGATCCCCTGTGCAAGCTCATAGACAAGTAAGCATGGTCTCCCTGCGACCTCATATGAGGACATTATATTTTAGTGAATTTCTCTGAGACTATACATGCCACAGTTTTAAGTCTGGATGTCCTGTACAGAGCACATTCAGGGCTTTTCAGAGATACTAAATGATTGAATGTTTCACCATGACCACTCCCTCTCCTTGGTCTTCAAAAATGTCTGATATTAAATTTAGTGACATGCTTAAGGAAATATGAAAATATTTTGTAATTATCACTTAAATCTGTCTAAATCAACATCTCAGGAAAATGTTATGGGGTTTCAAATCAAAATATGACTTTCTGTTACGAAACAGTACTTTGATTTCATACATGTCCTCATATTAGGACACCGGGACTAAAAGCATGTATATTATGCATTTTTGGAGATATAGCAAATTAATAGGGAAAGAAATTATATTTCAATATTATATGAAATATTATATATTATTATGAAAAACGTGTCAATTATTACTCCCATTATTACACTTCTATTTTCATTACATGTTGCCCCAAAAAACACATTAATATGCAAATTAGATTTAGTTTATAGATACATTGTATATAATGAGAAAACCAGTTTATGGCCATTTTACACACATTTTGCAGAAAGAAAAATGGTATATCACACCATTCTTTTATTACATAGTTGAGAATCATCTTTATACAAAGTTTGGTTAAAAAATCCTGAAAACTAAAAATGTATTGGTGATTTAAAAAAAAAATCAATTGTTGTGCTGTTTTTTTTTTTTTTTTAATGCTTTAAACAATGTGAAGACAAGAAAAAAAAAAAAAAAAAAATATTTTTTTCCTAAAACTTTTTTCTTGGGTCTTACTAACTATTAATGAGCAGCAAACAAGCAGTTTGAGGGAAAACTCTTAATTAATAGTGAATATGTTTTCCCTATTCTAAAGTGTAACCAAATATTCCATAAACATCTGTGACATACTTGTGATGTCTGCTAAATTGGCAAAGATTTAATTTAGATTTAATTTACATCTAAACAATGATCAACGCATATAGAGTTCACCACATATGAAAGCTCAAGCATGCATGATGCACGAAAACCAAAGAGGCTTGTTCTAGCGTGCGACATGCAGAGCTTCTGTTTACCATGTGTGATTCACACTATATTAGGTGTTCATATGTGAATAAATTAACTCTGTTCATCACATACAGTGATCATATAACTTTACAAAACTGTATTGGATTAAACAGCTCATTTCATATGGATTCCTTTTACAGCACCTTCATGACCTTTTTGTATATTTATTTAAAGTTTTGGTTACTAGGATTTTAATGGAGGGATAGAAACCTCTTAGGTTTTATTAAAAATATCTTAATTTGTCATGAGTCAAAGTCTTGTGGGTTTGGAATGTCATTACAGTGAGTAAATGATGAGAGAATTTTCCATCTTTTGGGTGAACTATTTTGTTTTACTGCATACACCCAAAAATATGTTTATATTGTTTATCACAACAGACCTGAGACCCATTTTTGGGTTGAAAATCACTGATGTAGCCTATTGTATTTAGCTTTGTGCCTGATGCAATTGTTTTGTCTATTATCTCACCATACCTGTAAAAGGTAAATATTCTGTTTCTAAAGGGCTTAATAGTGCTCATATTCCCTCTCCCAGCTCTCGTTGGCAAAGTCCCACTATCACGCTTTCTCAACTGTACGTTTCCAATCAGTTTGGAACACACAGGGCTGGAGCTGATAAGATACAGATGATAAGACTCCATTTTGTTATCTCCCCCCCTCCCCCCACTTTCTCCTGCCCTATTTGCCCACACCGCCTTACTGATTGATGAATGGCAGCTAGCATGGCCAGATGCTAGCAGCTGATAGCGCTTCCATCACAGGCATGGCTGAACTCTCTCTACCTGGAGATGTTTCACTCAGATAGCGTATGGAGATGTTGGGCTACGATAGAGCTTGTAGCCTCTATCATAGTTTCACTGAAACACACATGCTAACAGATGTTAGCAGTCTGATAGTATTAGCATCACTGTTTTCTAACAGCCGCTGATGAATTGGGGCAGAAGTGAGCTACTGTTAGCACTGGCATGGGCGTGCTGACTATAATATGTTTTAAACTGCTGATTTTGTCTGGCCAGAGGAGAATGTCACTATTTCAACACACTATTTCCTCGTCTAAATACTGTAAAGCCGATGTAAAGCCACCCAGCTTTAAATCAAGCTGATATAAAGCTGCTTTTAACAATTTGCACTGTTAAAAGCGCTATACAAATAACAGTGACTTGACTTGACTTGACTTCAGCTCTTTCAAATCTAGAGTTTGTCATAATGCTGCATGCAATTGCAAGATATAAAATTATATTGTAAATAACATAGACTAATGTTACTATTAAACTCTGCCCAATCATTTAATAATTTAGTTCTTTACATTAAAATGGACAGTAGATAATGAACTGTAGACCAGCTGACAGATGGATAGATGGATGGACAGATAGATAGATAGATAGATAGATAGATAGATAGATAGATAGATAGATAGATAGATAGATAGATAGATAGATAGATAGATAGATAGATATTTGAGTTCATCCCAGACAAATCAAATCTTAAAACAAAACACAACTCTAACAACAAGTAAACAAATAAACATATGAATAGATATTAAACGTAATTAGACATGCTATGTCTGTTGGAAGGATCACATCTCCTCTGTGTCAGTATGTTTGATGACCTCCAGGCTTTTGATCACGTCACACATACAAAATCCTTTCACAGGCCTGAGTGGAGACAGGAGAGGGACAAAGACAGATAATAGCAGCTTTTTCCCTCTCATTTTTTTTCTCCTCCTCCATGGGGGGTAAAGATCTTTCGGTCTAGCTTGTTGGAGTGCTGAGAGAGAGAGTGATTAGAGGAACCCGCCGTTAATTAAAGCGAAATAGAAAAGAAAGAGTGAAATTAAACCTGCTGCGATGAATACTCCATTAACTATGAAAAGTGAGTGAGGGGGGAGAAAAAGAGAAAAAAAGATGCTGCGAAACAGACAGTCAATTTTCACATCTAGAAGGGCACTGTGACCCGGTGTTTTTTCACCCAACTCGTGGAAAATCAAAGTTGCAAATTAGTCCTTAAGAACAGAAATAAGCTGTTCTCTGTGGAAGAGTGTTAATGCTGTGACAGGGTGATCTCAGGTTGCTGTTAATTCTCTAACCCCCCCAATTACATCATTTTCTTGTGTTGTGAGAGTAAAATATAAAGCTCCCATCATTAACTGCTGATCGTGCACACAGTGTTCTGCTAAAATTGACTGACAATGGACATCTTACTGGACATCTGCCTATCTACACTATCTGTCTACAAAATCTATTCATCCACCAATCCACCAATCCATAATATCCATACACCCATCTGTCAACAGTATCTACTCATCCATCTATCCATCCATCCATAGTATCATCCATCTTCAGTATCTATTCATTCACCCATCTATCCATCCATCCATCCATCCATCCATCCATCCATCCATCCATCCATCCATCCATCCATCCATCCATCCATCCACCCACCCACCTACAGTATCTCATCTACCCATCTATCTTCTGTATTGATCCATCCATCTACACTATCTATATATTCATCCATAGTATCATCCATCTACAGTATCTATTCATCTACCTGTCTATCCATCCACCAATCCATTCATCCATCGACAGCATCCATCCATCCATCCATTGTATCTATCCAACTATCTATCTGCCAACAGTATCTATCCATCCACCAATCCATTAATCCATCCATCCATCCAGTCAGCCACCCATCTCTCTACAGTATGTCCTCATCCACCCATCTATCTACAGTATCCATCCATCCATAGTATCATCCATCTATCCATATACAATCCATATACAGTACCTATTCATACACCTACACTCTTAAAAATAAAGGTGCTTCACGATGCCATAAAGAACCTTTTTGTCTAAATGGTTCCATGAAGAACTTTTAACATCTGAAGAAACTTTCTGTTTTACAAAAGGTTTCTTTGTGGATTATAAAAAGGTTAGCAGGAGATGGTTCTTTAAAGAACCTTTGACTGAATGGTTCTTTGTGGAACAAAAAATGGTTCTTCTATGGCATCGCTTAAAAAACCTTTTGAAGCACCTTTATTTTTAAGAGTGTATCTATCCATCCATCCATCCATCCATCCATAGTATCATCCATCTATTCATCCACCCATCTATCTACAGTATCCATTCATTCATCCATCCATCCATAGTATCATCCATCTATTCATCCACCCATATATCTACAGTATCCATTCATTCATCCATCCATCCATCCATCACTCACTCATACACCCATCTATCTACTGTATTGATCCATTCATCTACAGTATCTATATATCCATCCATAGTATCACCCATCTACAATATCTATTCATCCACCCATCCATCCATCCATGCATAGTATTTATCAATCCACCAGTCCACCCATCCATCCGTCTACAGTATATATTCATCCTTCTAATGATCTACAGTATCCATCCATCTGCAGTACATATTCATCCACCCATCCATGCATCCATAGTATTTATCCATCTACCCATCCATCCAGCCATGTTCATTTTCAACTTTGACTAAAAGAAATAAAGTTGAAAATTATATTGAACTAGTAAAAACATCTTAAATCTGATAGTGAGATAGGGATGATTGCACATTTGACAGTAGTTGTCTATTGAGTTTCTCTCTTTCTAGAGATCAGGCCTTATCATGCTCCATTAACCTCAGAGCTACATTGCAAATATTGGGCATCATCTCTTTGACATCCAAACAAACTCTTTTTCAAATATGCCTGCAGATCAGGTAAACGTTTGTTATGGTTAGACGGTATAAATGATTCATATGCTTACAGCTCAAGGAGAAATCCTTGATGATTTCATCCATTACAAGGACTATTTAAGGGGAAAAAACACAAAGACATTAATATCCAGCCATGTACTAATTCTACTGGTGAACGGAAGCATTGTTTTACCTAAATATGTTGTTCTACCTAAATGGATTGTACCATGTTTTTTTCTGAACATCACACAGATCTCATCAGCAGGGTTTGATCTCGGTGTAATGTTGTTTTCCATCTCTTTCTCTCTCTCTCTGCGCTGTCTCACAGCTACTTCCTCTTGCTTTCATCTGTGGCGCTGTCAGGAGACTGCTGCAATAGCTACATGTGTGTTGCGTTTAGCACCCTCATTAACCACGCTTTTGTTTTGCCGCACCGTGTTCAGACTTTACACTTTGGAGAGAAACACAAAATAACGAGAAAGAAGTTGGGGGGGGGGGGGGGGGGGCAACACTCTTTGAGCGATTAAATCTTTTCTCACCTCTCAATTCACCGCCGACGGCTGAGCCAGAAATAAGGGATCGTACAGACATAGAGAGAGGAAGGAATATATGGAGAGTTGTAGCATGGTGCTGTTTGATCTGATGAGAGCTGATGGAAATGGGTCAGGATGGGTAGTCATGTAGAGCTGCGTGTCTTTTTGCCCTACGGTGTGTGAATGACCTGCTGGGGCTCGGTGCACAGGTTTCACACCCTTAGGGTGAGCACACACTCTTACGATCTGTCAGATGCAGTCAGCTGCCCAGCCATGCAAGAGGGTGCACATGTATGTTTGTGTGAAACAGCAACATCACTATCATGTCATCTTGAGAATACAACCTAAGGTAATTAAGGTATATGTGTTTCTTACTAATTTGCCTTAGAGCATACATACAGACGAATATGAGACGTGTAGCATAAACATGAAGCTGTCTTATTATATAAAGACCAATGGCACGGTAGGTCCATATTTATTCAAATCGATGACATGTACATAATCATCGGAAACAAAGATCTGCATCTTTAGCTTGTAAATTATCAAAAAGATGTTGTTACTAATGTAGAATTAGCTTGGGGAAAACTGCAAACACCTGCAATATCATCCAAATTAAAGCATAATGACAATATCAATAATAGCTATTGATAGAATTTGACAGTTCTGAGATGATTCAAACAAACAATAACATATACAATATATATATATTACATTATATTATATGGATCCATATTTGTTTTTATGGTAACACTTTATTTCGATAGTCCACTTTAGACATTCTACTAACAGCAAGTAACTTTGCAACTACATGTCAACTAGCAGTCATTAGAGTATTAGTAGACTGTCTGCTTAATATCTTCTAACATTTTATTTTGATTTGTTCACAACATGCAACATACTGACATACGAGAAACTTTGCAAGTAAATGTCAACTTATTCTACTAACCCTAAACCTATCCTAACAGTCTACTCTGAGAGTTAGTAGACATGTAGCTGCAAATTAATGAGAATTAGTTGACATGTAGTTGACTTAGTTGAGTTAGTAGAATGTCTAAAGTGGACTATCAAAATAAAGTGTAACCGTTTTTATTTTTACATTCAGTGTAATAATTGTAATTTTCTTAATTAGTTAAAAAGATGGCTCTTCTATGATTTAAACGTACAGTTGGATCTAATATGCTAAACAATAACAGTAACGATGAATTTAAAATCAAACAAAATGGCAAAATGATTTGTGATTCAGTGAGGGAGTTTGTTGTGAACTTAACTTAGTAACAGCTCTAAATGACTGAATCAGTCTGATTCAAACTACTTGTGCGTTGAAAATATGGGCACACATTCCGAGATGAAACCGCAAAAGACAAAAAGACTAGATTCCTATTGTTTATGCATTTTAATCACATTATGCATTTTAAATGAGCATTCAAAACTCAAAAGATTTTTTTTTTGAAATATCCAAGCAGCTCACGAGGGAGTTTGATCAGTGTGTGATGATGAAGCTGAAAATTCAAGCTTCAGTTCTTCCTTCCTTTGCATTTCTCTCACCGCCTGTCACTCTTTTTCTTTGAGACCCACACTCCGTCTTTCTCCCATTTTGTGAGTTGTAGGAGCCAAAAATAAAATCAATTTCATGTGCTGCTGAAGCTTTAGATATTTTTCATTACCCTCTATTCTTCTCTCTCTCTTCCTTACTCTTAGTGGGGGTCTTTCGGTGGAGCCATATGGTGAGTGCGAGCAGATCAGGGTGGTTGATGGGTGTTTCACCCCAACACAAAAGCGGGGGGCCTGCTGAATGATGCCCATGAATGCATGAGGACAAGCAGGGTGAAAAGAAACCTGTGGCTGTGTCATAAAGGAGCGGCGGGGGAGGGGCCCCATGTGACATCACAAAAAAGGGACAAAAGAGTTTAGCAGGTCTTTCTCTTCAGTGCAATCCACCCCCTGCCAGAAAGCACCAGCTAATTATCCACCGTCCTAACAGGAGGGGGTGTGCATGTATTCGTGTGCGTGTATCTAAACTGAGATTGAGCAGCCGGGTTCACATGCTTTTGGCACCAACTGAGAAACCAAACATCTCCACCGCTCTGATGGATGAGGTTTTGTATGCATGTGCATGTGATGACTTGTTTCATGAGGTTGCATAAGATAAGAGATGCCGTGTTTCTTCTAAGCATTCATTAAAACAATCTCTGATTTTATAGCAATAATGTGAAACTAGATTAACTGAAGAGAATGCGAGTGGTGCTTGCCTGTGCAAAACTCACCATGATGGTTTCTAAGGTCAAAGCTCCTACATTTATTGATAAATCTATCTATCTGTCTATCTGTATCTATGATGTTGCT
The DNA here is from genome assembly GCA_021397915.2 of Tor tambroides. Lineage (NCBI taxonomy): Eukaryota > Metazoa > Chordata > Actinopteri > Cypriniformes > Cyprinidae > Tor > Tor tambroides. The sequence goes on along the minus strand of JAFVLL020020189.1, from coordinate 15,690 downwards.
AGTTGGTCGCCACTAGCAAGCCATGCTAATGTTGATAGGAATATACTGTGTGTTTGCGTGCAATAAGCATCCTGGTCTGGAATTGCAATGATTGCTAAGCAGCTTTCTATGTGAAAGCGAGACCAAACAATGATTGTATTCAGTGGCCGAATCCCCCCTTTTTCTCCTCTGTCCAGCTCTAAAACACATCTGTTTTCATGGTACTTGACTGACACACCATTGCCAACACCCTTTCAGTCGTATCCCTCCCACTCTCTTTCGAATGATGATGTTGGGTATGAATGTGCTACAGCACTAGTGGGAGAGGAACATTTGGTGAGGGTTTGGGTAAAGGAGCTCCCCATTCATACACACATCATTACCCCTGCAAACATTCACTCTACAGATGGACTCTCTGAAAACACATGCACACACCCTATTGTCAAATCATATACATTCTTCTCAGTATTTTCCTTGTAAAGCTTTCTTTTGCATCCCGAATGAATTTATAACCCTTTTTAGAGTCAAATGTCGGATCTTAAGATTTAGTTTACACTATAATACAGAACTTTGCACAGAATTCCTATTCTTGGAGCTCTTTTCAGCTTTTCCCACATAATGTATTTACTGAAGGATTTGGAAGGCTTGAATCCAAATTTCTCACGAGCATCATAACTCAACATTCATTCCACATGCTTAACCACTAGACCACAGTTCCGACATTCTTAGGGGGCATTTAAATGTGTGAAAAGTGTATCATTTTCTTGCCATTCTAACTTTTTACATTGATATGACTATAGAAGAAGGCTGTTCTGGGTGGTTGCTAGGGTCTTATGTGTGATATATTTTCTGAATATATTGTGAAACATGTCACTAATGGTTGCTACTGTAAGTGTTACTTGTTCAAGTGAAAAGAGCCCACATACAAGCCTCTATTATATTCTAGTCTAGATTGGCACAGGTGTATGAATTCATTTGTCAGACAAAAATTGTACATTTAAACACTAGCACAAATGGTGAGTGAATAGTTCACAGTGTTGGGCAAAATGAATAATACACCATAATATTCAAAATTTTGGGGTGATCATTTGACACTGAAGGTAATGACTGCTAAAATGAGCCTTGACATCAAATAAATCAACTGCATTTTAAATTATATTAAGCTAAAAAAAGTTTATTATATATTAATAGTAATACTTCCAAATATTAGTGCAATTTTGATCACATAAATATGAGCATAAGAGACTCTTTTTGAGATTCCAAAAACATTACAAACTTTTGAACTGTAGTCTATACAGTATATTACATTTTGTTTTACACAATCAATAAACTGTTGAAATAAATGTTAAAAAGCATTTTTAATTCCATTCTGAATGTACCACAACTCTTTTAATAATAGCAAGGTTACCTTAACAAAAACCACTAATAAACTCTCTCTCACATGCATTTTCATTATAAACTAATACTGGCTGACAGCTGACACAACACTTTATCTCAGATGAAAAAAGGCCTTATTTTTACGTGTTTCAAGTTTGCGGACCAAAACCCACTTAAACTCCCTCAAGTCCCTCTCAGCGTCAAAACTTTTCAGGTCCTTTCTCTGAATGCATATCAAAATAATGACCATGCCTGGCAGTGAGAAGAGGCCTGGGCCTTTGTTGGGGTTGTCAGGGAGGTCTCATTAAAAGGGACCAATGGACAAATGGGGCGCCTGTAGGCCTTTGTCTGAATGGAATACCCTCACACTAAACTTTCACTCCATCACTCCGGGACCCTTATGGCTCAGCAATCCCCTCCCAATGGACTCAATCTAAATCTGCTGGAGCAGAAAGCACCAGTGCAGGAATGAAATATTGGTCGCCCCTCCCATTTGCTTTTGTTTGGTCGAGACAGTCGGACGGTGAGGTCCGGAATGCTAAGATGAAGGTTTATTATTAGGTTCACTGATGGGTCATACCAATGTTTCAAGGGATGATTTACATCTCTGATGGCCTGTTCGGGTCTTTGAATGATGGTTTGGATTTGCGTGTGCGATTTGGGGCAGCGGCCAAAAATAGATTCGAAAATGGAGAGCGCAATATGTTTCACTGCTCTGCCGTGCTAAAATAAGTTGCTCTTTTCGGGGGTGCAAATGAACTGTCAGGGGTTCGGAGACAAAACTATTTCGGCAGTAGCAATAGTGCAGTGTTAAATGCTTTTGCTCCCTGTCCTTGCCTGACATTTACAGATAAAACGCAAAACCCTTACAAAAGTAGTCATTAAAAAGCAACTTCAGCCAAATTCAGCATTTTGAACTACTGGAAGTGTTTTGCCCTCTAACAACAAATGGTCTTTTAGTAGTTATTTTTAATTCACCCCTCTTCCCCCACCCCAAAGAATGCTGGGAAATTCTAGCTTTACTAAATATAGCTGCTACGACTGTGATCAGAGTAACAAAAAACATGTGTGCATTTTCACTCAGTTTTTGGGGTATGAAAGGATTTTTTTTTACCCTTTCGCTTCCGTGGCGAACTGAGTGGGTGATGGGATGGCTCCTGTTCAGGAAGTCCCATGACCTTTGTATTTACACGAACTGAGACATGGAAGTCTGTCTGTTATGCTGATGCGTTCTACCGTTGACCTGTTTGGGTTATATGTACTCGCTGTCATCACCAGGTTGTCCACATAGTGATGTAAATGAATCACTTTAGGACAAACGCTGATGCAGACAAGTGTGAGTGGGTTTACTGAGGAGAAACCTTTGTGTAATCCCAGATGTTGATCCAGGTCCAGCCTCTGTAGGGGGGAAATGTGTCACCTCGGCTTTCCTTTCCATTCCTTAAAGATATTATTGAATGCAGGCATGCATCACAATGAGAACTTGAAAGCATGGTTACTGTATGGGTCCCTGCAATGCATTATAGAGCCCAAATAAGCATTCCCCAGTATGCTGGCTCAAGCAGTTTACTTCACTTTATTGTTTTAAAGTTTAATGTATATTTCTTTGAGAATATCTTTTTGTTCTGGGAAAGCAAAAAAAAAAAAAAAAGCTTCGGCCTTAATGGGGTCATGATGGAGCCATTCATTTTATGGACATAAATGTCAGCAGTAATAAAAGTTGTTAGAGCGTGATATCAATCTTCAGTGTGTTTTGATATTTTGGTGCAATATCTGAATTTCTTTAGTAAGGAGAATGCATCTCTGTAATGTAAAACTAATTGAATTTGCGGTTGTCCACTTTTGCCAGAAACGTGAGGGGAGTTTTATGAGATATCAGGTTGACATCATGCATTCTGCTGGAAGGAGGAACGCCCAGTGAAGACACTGCATGGAGCAGATGACTAGAAATAAGCAAGCAAACAAAGTCAGGGAAACACTTCATCATCATTAGCTAAAATGAGGAGCAGACAAAAAGGTAGGCCAAACAGAACTATTTCTGCAAACTTTTGTTTTGCATTCAAAACCTGACAGCATATGCTGCAGAGAAGTGATATTTCTCCAAATCACAAGTCATAATCGTTGGACATTAGCTGAAAAAAACAACAACCAAAAAAAAAAACATCTCCACCCGAGAGAGAGAGAGAGCGATCTGTCATCTCCCAGAGTGAGCAACCTAACAAAACAAAACATTCATAAATTAGTTATTCAGCCAAATCAAATACATGTCTGCCGTCAAACTGAAAACATAAACATGTTCCATTAAGGAAAAGCTGCAGTGTTCAAGATAAACACATTTTCAGAGTATTTTCATAATTCCCTCCAGCAATAAGTTGGACAACTTACAGTCTATGTTCAAAAAGTCAAGAAAGAATGCAGTTGTAAATATACACAAAGCAGATTTTAGTGAAAAACTTATTTGAAGAGGTCACAGATTTTTCTGGTTAGCAAGGTCACATTAACCACTGATGGCAAATGCTGCAATGGAAGGCTGGAATCGAACCCTAGATGAATACTACAACACAACATTTCGGAAGCATTATATCTACACTGTAAGGTTATTTAAAAGCGCACAATGTAAATTGTACCATTTTCTTGACCTAAAATATTTTTTCTTCATTGACGGACATTGACAAAGTTATACTGACAAAAAAAAAAAAGATAAAATTGATTTTTTAATCCAAAATACAATACACTGGGTAACTGATTATGTGCTAGGTGAACACATATTGTCCAGGGGTGTATCAGAACCCATTAGCATTTACACTACAAATGCAATATGATCACGTTTTGTGACTACCGCTGAACATGGTTTGAGTCATCTGCCTCGATAAAACCTGTATTTAGCGTTGTCCACTTGTGATCAAATCACTGAGACGGATGTTGCAGTGATACCCGGTGCAGACGGGGCCGCTGCCTCTCTGAGTTTAACATGAGGCAGACAAGCTTCAGCACAACTAGACAGATAAAACAGAGACAAACATATTTGTTTGGACTTAAAGAGAGAGAAAAAACAAAACAACAGACAGAGAGAGACAGAGATAGAAAGTGAGAGAGAGGCAAATGTTTTAGCACGGAGCAGAGAAAATAGCTGTCTGTGAATGTGTGATAGTGAGAGAACGACTGACAGTCCAGCCGAGAAAAAGAGCGAATGAGAGAAAATGGGACGACAGGTACATTGAAAAGTCAAAGGAAAAAAAGACACCTCTAGTAAAAGATGTTAGAGGTGTTAGCGGTGATAGAGGAAAGGCTGAGCTGTCATAGTCATCTGCCTCATTTGGGGGAAAACCGAAAGACAACCTGCACTGGAAATACACCGCTGTCAAAAGGAGATACGCAAACACTGACAAAGAGTGAAATAGAGAAAAATGAAAGAGACAGAAACCAGTAGAGATGCCTCCTTAACCCCATAGACAGTTTTTTCTGTCTTTCTCTCCCTCTCGCTCAATGTCTCCTGTAAATTCAGCAAACGCTCTTCCTTTGATGTCTCACACAGATGGCAGAAATCCTCTTCCTCGCTGCCTGCCTGTCTGTCTGGGCAACCCTTCACTGCCAAACTGAGGTGTGCCAGTGTGGATTCAAAACACTTACATATAAAGAAGGGCAGCCTTTTCACAATAGTTTCACTCAAATCGATGTTTTGTTGCATGATGCAACAGATGAGACTTTAAATCATGTCAAAAAGTTCTTCAAACCTCCATTTGACTCTGATGCAATATACGTTTGTGAGGAGGAACAAATTAAATTTTAAAAGCTTTTGTTGGAGACCTCAGGCTCAGTGTGTTCATCATTGGAGTTTGGTTTGTTTGGTTGGTGTCGAAGCAGTTTTCAGGTTTGCAGCTGCTGTGAATGCTATTCATACAAAATCCCAATTAGCAACTCTCCATGTTCTTGGTCACACTTGCTATAGCAAAACGCATTTGTCATACCTGCTTCTTCGAATAAAATACCTTTGGCAAGCAACTCACAATCTTTATATCTTTGCAAGACATCTGTGACAGTCTAAAGGGATCATTTGCACAGAACATGTTTTTGCATTTAAAAACCCAAGACACAGGACAGTGAAACTGAGATTTAACCTAAATTATCGGTTTTGAAAATGCTGTGTTATGCTTAATGGTCAAACACATTCGTGTAGTGCATATTTACATAGAAAAACCACTGAAATGTGGCATAGTGGAAAGCAAAAATGCATACTGTATGACTGACCCCATAGTGCGCAAAGTTGTGTTGATAAATATAGAAGCGATGAAAATAAGTATAAAATAGTGAAGATGGCATCAGTTCTTTTTGATTCATTTGGGTGAAGGAATCTAACTATGGTTTAAAGATGCAATCAAATCAAATGTGACAACAGCCAAAAACTATACAAAGACACAAAAACGGTTATAATGACCCACATATGAATAGAAATATGGAAATAGATCTGTGTGTTGGAGAGAGGTGAGAGCAGGAGAGGGAGGTTTGAATGCATCAGCCAAGAATTTCCCATGTTTATTATTAATGGCCTCTCTCTTAAAAATGACACTTCCCCAATTTCATCAAGTCACCGTCTCCAGGGCTGTTTATCACATGTGTGTGTATCTTTGTGCCTGCATTTCACTGTGTGGGCTACAGTGTATGTGTGTGTGTGTGTGTGCATGCTCTCCATCATTCTGTGCCAGAGGCTAGATTAATCCAATCTATCACCACCAAAACCTGTGCGACCTTCTGTGTCCCCACTGAATCGCCGACTCTCTTGACCCTCCTATGGACCCAAAATTAAAAGAATAGCAAAAAGGATTTCCATAATACACTTTAAACAATATGAATTAGGGTTGTGGTTAAACTATTGTTGTGAAATAAAAATTCCATGAAAAAGCTATAACACATACACACGTGACACAAAAAGAACAAGCAAACAAACAAAAGACAGAGTAAAAAAGAACAAAAGAAAAAAAATAAGAGAACTGAAGTTTTTTCCCCCTTTCCCCATCTTTTTACATTCACATTGTAACAATGAATAAAAAAGTAACAAGCTAGTGCACAAACAAACAAAATAAAGTAATCAAATTATATATAGACTATATAGAATAAATGAAAGAACAAAAGAAAATGTGACTGAATGAGTGAATGAAAGAAAGAAAATATTGCAGGAAGTATAGCATCTATTCCCAGGCTGTATGTTCCTGTGAGCAATATAGTCAAGCAAAGGGTCTCTTTCTGCCAGACCTTTACAGGTCAAATGTGGACATAAAGCATTTGAACGGCAACAGCAAGTGTGTGGGATAGACATGTGAACACTTCAGAGTGTGCTTTATGCTTTTCCAGTGCAGGCAGGAGTAAGATTTAGCGTATATGTTTATTCTCTAAAGTAAAAAAAAATAATAAAATGAAATAATAATAAATAACCAAGGAATGATAAACAACCTTAAGGGATATATGGAAAGCACAATGTTCATTTCCCCTGGTTCCATCTTTTGTGTGGATTATATTCTTTTCAAAGTAAAGCAAATCTGCTAGCCATTGATAAAATGGCAGTGCCACTGCAAGAGTTATCAGCATCTAATTTAATTCAATCCAATGACTTTAAAACTTATTTTATTTCCCTATGCTTGAGCTTTATTCATAGCAAACAATCAATAATTGCTGTCTCTGTCATAAATCGCGTTGATCTTTCATTGGCTTTGAGTAACTTTCAGTGAAAAATGCGCAATAGGTGCTTCCTTCTGTTCCCGAAATGTGCTGCAGCAGCAGTAAGCGGACATAGTGATTAGGTAAGAAAATGCTGTTCTTCAAATTCTCTCCCTCCATTTCTCCCAGAAAGCATTTGTGGGTGACAGGAAGTGAGGCATTAGCATTGTTTATTTATCCCCCAGTTCACTCATTCTTTCTCCAAAATGGTCCCTCACATCTGGTGGCTATTACTCTGCCCGGACATCAGCACTGTGATCCAGAACCCTCGGCCACTCTTCACAGCGGAACATTAACCCAACGTGGACAGATAGCATCTCAGCACTCCAGAACCATTATGCTAATTTGATTTGTGCTATGCTAGGCTGACTTTGCCCATCAGATAGCATTAGAAACTACATGTCTGTAGCGAAGGCTGGCGGATCTTGAGAAGGTAAGTCACTGGTATAAGGGTTATGTAATTTGGGGGAGGACTGGGAAAGTATAGATTTGTGTGTGAAGGTATGTTGAATTTTATTTATTTATTTAGCCTATGGTTAGTCTCTAGCTATGAGAATTTGGATAGTTATTTTCCTGGTTTGCTACGGTTAGAGGTAAATTGATCTCTAATGGATAGTTAGTAGACCATTTTTCAAATTTAGATGAGTTGAGTCCCGGGCCCCCCATTGGAATTAAAGGAACAATTCATCCCACTGACTTTCACTGTATGGCCAACAACACTGGAATATGTCTCAAAATATCTTCTTTAAGTGTGTTTGTTTTCCCCTCTATTTGGAATAACATAAGGATGAGAAAATGATGACACAACTTTAATTTAGGGGTGAACCATCCTTTTAAGGCCAACATTAGTACAAAAAATTGACCATGCTTTGCTGAATAAAAAAAAAGTAAATGTCAAACAACAATGTTAATGGTTTCTTTCCTGTTAACAATGCATATTTTAATAAAGGATAATAGGATAACTAGCTTCTGTGTTGAATGATGATTCAATGACTCAGACATAACTCAAAAACACACTCCACTCCCTCAAACATGCACAGTTCCCTACTACTTGACCAGATTTGCATATTGTAGTATTCAGTTACAACCCCATCCAACAAAGGTCTTCGGCCTTGTCCCTTACGCACAGAGATTTCTTCAGTTTCTCTGAAACTTTTGATGATGTTATGCACTGTAGATGATGAGATTTGCAAAGCCTTCGTAATTTGACGTTGAGGAACGTTGTTTTTAAAGTATTCCACAATCTTTTACGCACTCTTTCACAGATTGGAGAGCCTCTGCCCATCTTTACTTCTGATAGACTCTGCCTCTCTAAGACATCCCTTTTATAGCTAATCTTGTTACAGACCTGATGTCAGTTAACTTAATTATTTGCTAGATGTTCTCCCAGCTGAATCTTTTCAAAATTTCTTGCTTTTTCAGCCCTTTGTTGCCCCCGTGCCAACTTTTTTGAGACCTGTAGCAGGCATCAAATTTGAAATGAGTTCATTTAGTGGAGAAAAGTGTAAAAATTTCTCAGTTTAAACATTTGTTATGTTCTCTATGTTCTATTGTGAATAAAATATTGGCTCATGTGATTTGAAAGTCGTTTAGTTTTTTAAATTTATTCAAATTTAAAAAACATTCTAACATTTCCGGTATTCTGGTTGTACTTATTCCATTGAAATACCCCTGAAGTAACCTGCAAAATGTCTTGTACCAGTGGTGTTCTTTGGTTTGTTGAGTGGGGTTCAAACCTACAGTACAGCCCTGACCACTAAGCCACACCACCCACACTACTAATATCTAAACCACAGTGTGCTGAATGGATGGGAAAACAGGGGGAAGAATTGGAGTTTCCTGGGAATGGTGGATCAAACAGGATGTTAGTGTTCTTTAAGGACATTCCACAAATGGCAGGGGAACTTTTGTCTACATATACTCAACACTACTTAAAATAGACCATATATGAGCAACATGTGTGAGCCTATTCTGTTAACGCATGAATAAATTACTGATAGTGCAATACAGGGGTTTATGACTGAACAAGGGAAATAATGAGTCAGACAATTGCAAGGAAATTCAGCGACATTCATAGATGGATGATTAGGTAGGAAATAAGTGCGAAAAATGTAACCCGGATGAATTTGTGATTGGAAAAATGATGTGTACGGAAATAGCCTTTAAAATATCAACTGCATTCCTTCTGTGCAGCTGAAAATGGCACATTGCCCTTGTTCATTAATACCATGATGGATTTCTATAAGTTAAATATAATTGAAGCTTTAAATTGCTTTAGTCGACTCCAGGGGCAAAAATGACTTATCTTTTATACTCAGCAGCAGCCCTCCCCTCGCTCTCTTTCACCATGTACATTAAATCAATGCCTGTGTTTCCAGTTCATGTTTGATTCATGACTGATGTAAATGGCCATATGAATATGTAATAGTGAATATGAATGATAAATTAGCTAAAGAAATAGTAACATGGGCTTTTGAAGAGTTTAGATATAAAGTGAGCAATAGGGATATGGGGTCAAAGCCTTGGTTTCCCACATTTACCTACATACTTTGCCCTTCTTGACATAGCACTCTTTGTGGAGCATGATAATGAATTAAAGGTTAGGTATGTGTTATTGAGCTTAAAGTTTTGATATGATACGGACAGGTTTAAGGGAATTTGATTAAAACACTTATATCTTGACTTTAGCTGCAAGGCTTCACAGACAGGCTAAATGTACATATATGAGAGGCATAGCTGAGCAAATGTGTGTGACGTGAGACTTTTCTTGTAAACCAAAACAACCAACGTCTAATTTGCATTGTTGTTCATTGAGATGCAGGGTTCTTGGCATTTCTCAACATGCCGCACATGTGGAGATGGAATTGCTGAAAATGAAATGACTTTCTATGTAGTCCAATTCCCCATCATCCAATGTAAATGATGTACCAGAAAGATTGTGCAATATTACAAGGGAAAAGCTCTTAGTAACACTCCAACAAGCATGCCATAACTGTGGTTTCAATGGAGTTGACTGAGTAGGTCAATATAGTTGAAAATGATCTTTTTAAATTCAAATGACAGATAATAAAGTTGACTGTGGGAAAATGAGAATCTGCTTTCAGAACTGCTTCTGACAACTGATTGTTTTCTGCATGTCCTCTGGATTAATGGGAGTGAATGGAATGTTTACCAATGACAAATGAAATTTTGCAGCTGAGCAGCTGTTCACGGGGGTGGCAGTAGCCCTGTGAAGTGTTCTACACACTCCAAAACTCACATCAGACTGACATAAGACATGCTTCAGGTGCTACACTAAAACAATGTACCCATTCTCCATCATCTACCAGACATAAACTTCAAAACCAATTGAAGACACCATTACTGAAAGTGTGAAACCGGAAAAAAAAAAAAGGTTAGATTATGATAAAAAGTTTTTAATTTATTTGTTTATTTATTTATGGCCACTTTTACTGAAAGAGGACATGGAATGATGGGAGGTGGGCAAAATTTAAGGAATAATTAACCTAAAAATATATATTTTTTATGATTTACTCTTTTACACTGGGTGTGGGGGGGGGGGGGGGGGATAGCAATTAATAAGAAGTTGTAATTTAAAGCTTCAAAAAGGTAGTTTACTACATTCTAGAACAGTTACATATAAGTATTCTAACTATAATTATGCAAGTGTTCTGGATGTCTTGACCTCAATCCTAGTTCTCTTGCATTCATGACAGCTTATATGTGAGTGCATGAGAGAAACAGCAATGATTCATGAATAAATCATTTAGATCTGTTTTGTGAACTGGATTATTGAAGAAAATTAAAAAAAAAAAAAAAAAAAAAAAAAAAAAAGACTTATCAAAACTCTCCTGAATGTGCCAAGGACTGCAAAGGTGGACTGAAGGGGATGACTTTTATGATATTTTTAGTCACTTTTGAAGCTTGAATACACCAGTTACGTTAAATCTGATTGCATGGAAATATAACATTATTAAAACTTTATTAAAAAAAAAAAAAAAAAAAAAATCATACAGGTCTGAAACAATATCGGTGCTGTGATAGTACTATAAATTATGACATTTTCAGTATTATTACAGGTTTGTACTGTAAATGATAACAATTTTCATTTTTGGGTGAACTATTCCTTTAAAACTTATGTTAATAGGTATTCAGTACGTAGGCTTCATCTCTGTTTTGAGTCAGTCCCTCCAACTACCTTTCAGCATGGATCTTAAAAGATACATAACTTCTTTTGGGTTTGAAACGTTGAAACTGTCTCACATACACACAGTCACTGACTATTTGAATTCCTTCATCTTTGTCTATACATCCTGACACCAGCCTATTTACCTGAATATCAGATGAATATTTCATGTTTCATATGTAGAGCAGTGTGTGATTTGAGCATGCAAGCCAGATGCCGTGGGTAAAGCCTGGAGGTCCTAAGAAGATGAATATGCTTCAAAACTCCTGTGGAAGCCCATAGGTAATGACAGATTAGTTTGAAATTGGTTTAGATTATTTTACCGTAATTGTCATGGGAGTGTGTGTTTGAACATATAAGTCATACTTTGTTCTTAGATGAGTTAAAACATAGGAAGAGTTCACCCAAAAATGAACAATCTGTCATTATTTACTTACCCTCAAGTTATTCCAAACCTGTATGAGTTTCCTTCTTCTGTTGAGCAAACAAGAAGATATTTTAAACAATGTTGGTAACCATTGGTAGCCACTGACTTCTATAGTATGGAAAAAATATATACTATGGAAGTCAATGGCTACCGTCAACTGGTTATCAACAAAAATATCCCTTTTTGTGTACAACAGATGAAAGAAACTCATACAGGTTTGGAATAACTTTGGGGTGAGTAAATGATGACAGAATTTTCATTTTTGGGTGGACTATCTCTTTAAAGCTACAAGACACTTGGTTAAATATTAAGGCCTGTTCACAACAAGAACATGGACTATATAAAGATAACTATATTAGCGTCCACACCAATGCACAATAATGTTCTGTTTATAAGCATATGCAGCAGTTATGTTGTTTGCTGCTTTAAATGCTCAAGCTCTTTGAAGTCAAGTGGATACTGATTGGCTGCCAATGTGTTTAGCCATCATCAAATGGACAAAATCATTCTTAAAATGTTCCTCTGTGTCATTATTGTTATAGTTGTGGTGTGGACTTCACTATTCTCACATAATTTGATTGACTGTTAATACTTTATAGTTATAGAGTGCAACAATCATTTTTATTTTTATTTTATTTTTTCCCCAAACAAGGTCTGTGGTAAATATAAATTGACGATACTTGGGTATTTTGTTCTACAACATAAATTAAACACACCCATACTGACATTTTTGAAGTTTATCATTATTATTATTATTATTTAATGTTGAGAAGTGAGTGTTTGTAGTTTATGTTATATAACAAAACAAGTATCTTTACCACAGACCTCATTTCACTAATAAATTGAAAAGCCCCATTATAAAAACCAATAGGAAAGTTTTGAGGGAACCCATTGGCAAAGTAGACTTCTGGGTTCTGATGTTATGGCTGCAGCACTCTATGGTTATTCTTTGTAGTTATCATCCTTGGTGTGAACAGGCCTTTAAAAGAACTTTTCCCCCAATTTAAAACTTCCATGGAACACAAAAGGGAATATTCTGCATTGTATGTTCAAAGCAATTACAATGAATGAGGGCTGAAACTCAAAATAAATCACACTTGTTCTGCTTTGTGAGTTCATGAGAATCAAATTCACGAATCATTCTTTTGAATCAAGACTAGCTCACAAAACCATTTCGAATTATTCATTCATGAATCAGGAATATTAAATAACCCTTAAATGTCAGTCTGTTCTTCACATAAAACGATCATATGACTTGAAGATTTGAAATGTAGTGCATTAGTCGCATGGACTAGTTTTATGTGCTCTTATTTTTCTTTTTTCTTTTTTTTAAATGCATTTATTTACTTATTTTATAAGCTTAAAAGCATCATTCTCCCAGTATAATTAATAAAAATTCCTCCTTTTGTGTTTCGAAGAAAAAAAAAGAAAGTCCTACAGGTTTGGAACGACATGAGTGTCTCTAAATTATAGGGGGAAATGTCTATTTAAACTGCTATAACTCTTAAGATACCGAATGGAAGGGTATGTTTGAAAGGAAGAGAGATGACCAGTTGTGATCCGCTTTGCCTTATTGGTAATTATGAACAGCTGTTTGTTCATTCTGTGAGTTTGGGCTGCAGCCAGTGCAACATATTAACTCGTCACGCATACATGATCACTGAGACAGAGCGAGAGAGAGAAATGGAGTGAGAGGAAGAGAAACACAAGGGAAACACTTTTTTTTAAAAGAAAGGGGGTATTTGAGTATAACATCAGAACAAAAAGAAAGAAAAAAGGAATAATGTCAAAGAGAAATTTGTCAAATTATGTGCAGAAGTGTTGAAAGAGACACACCAAAGCAAAACGACACAAATAGTCCCCCGGAGGGAAAGAGAGTGGGACTGCGAAATGGAAATGCGAAATGGAGAGTGACATTAAATGTTCAACATGTGTGTAAACATTACTGTACCACTTTCTCACCATACTTTAATGCGACTGACTCTATCATCTCCACCCCTGGCAGCATTGAAAACTAAAGGTCCAGCTGTACTGGCAATGTTGAAGACTTCAGACACACACACACACACAGGGCTGGGAAAGGAAAAGCACCACTGGCAAGACATTGGCTTCTAACACAATGAACCCTCAGTCTTGCATTTGATCAGAGAAATACTGCAACAGCTGGCAATCTCAAACTCAGTCTTACATACACAAACACACACACACACACACACGCACGCACGCACGCACGCACGCACGCACTCATAAAGAGAATCCAGCTTTTGTTCCTTTCTTAAAATGTTCAAGGCTCTTGTTAAAGACTGGGTTTAAGGAGGTTTTTACCAGTGATGGGATTAAGGGTTTTTATGTAGGAAACCAACAGAAGCATCAAGCTTTTTAAGGAGCTTTTAGACAAAATGAGTTTCAATTTTTCAATGAAATGTGGCTGACCGTGTGTAATTAAACAAAAGCCAAAAGCTCCATCACAAGTGTAATCATGCATGAAATGAGACAGAGAGAGAGAGCGAGAGAGAGAGAGAGAGAGAGAGAGAAGAGAGAGGTCATTTAGTAAAAGAACATTTTGGTGCATTAGAGCAATAGTCACACAAAACGGCTGTTCGGAATGATACTTGATAAAGCAGAAGTACATCATGATGTGCTTCTCAAACTAAGCAAATTTGTTGTCATTCACCACTATCTGATATTAAAGCAATAAGCCACAGGAAGCTGTGCAATAGTAATTTTACCACAGTAAGGGGTGTTGTTAAGATGTGGATCAGACTCTTACTGTCTAAAATGATGACAAATAAGATAAGATAAATGATAAACGTTAACTCCATTCAAATATGGAATCTAACTGAAATGAGTAAACATGTGTCAAAATAACTCAGCAGAATCTTTTGCAGTTTCCCACCAGAATGCAATTTTTAGTGGTATAAAACTGGATTCAATAGCAATGTGAATAACATGGAATGACATCTTAGAGGAAGTGATGTTGATAACTATTACTAGGAATACCTAGTATCGACCAGTGTTCTGCACAGCATATTGGATGAACAGGAAGTGTTTGTAAGTGTTTACAAATGATTGTAATTTTTACAGAAAAAGTAAAAACACATTTGTCATAATACAATATACACGTTGCATTATATGTAATTTTCCTTTAAAATAGCAACAAATTGTCAGTTTCTTCTCAATTGCGTTATCACTAGTGAATATTAGGGTGCTCGTGTTACATTTTATGTATTTTTATTAAGTTAATGTTCATTGCATTATTTTAGTGCAACGTCAATATAAGAGTATATGCCATGCTTCATAGACAGGCTAATTACATTGAACTGTTACTCATGTGACTTTCTATTGTGCCTCCTGTATTATTAAGGCAGTTACTAGTACATTTTAAAGTAAAAGCAGATTTTGGTAGTTTAATTCGATTAATTAATAGTTAATTATATGGTTATACATTGTAAAATATACAGGCACCAGTATGTCATCCAGTATTACCAGAACATTGTCACAGCAATTTTGGATACATTTCTGGGTACCATGCTCGTAAAGAGAATCCAGCTTTTGATCCTTTCTTAAAATGTTCAAGGCTCTTGTTAAAGACTGGTTTTAAAGAGGTTTCTCTTACCAGAAACAATCACTTATCGTCTTCAGTTTCAGCAAAATACTGGATGCAGCTGCTACCAAAGCAATGTCTCTACAAAATTGCTAAGATGATTTAAAGATAAGCAATCTTCTAGATTGTGATCATAATAAGTATTTTTAAAATCCTGTGCAATAATTTATTAGTTTCTTTGATCGTTAGCTTGTTCTTGTCAAAGACTGATTATTGCAACAAGATAAGCTCAAATGTTTTTGGAGGCTGTTTCTAATTAGCACACAAGATGCTCTGACATGTGAGGTCCAGTTTATGCACTCAGTATGGCTTGAGGCTAAATAATTAAAAGACAAACAACTAATAGCCTACATACTTCCAGATGAACACAGTTTCAACCAAATGTTTACTTAAGATGAACACATT
>JAFVLL020020188.1:0-16970 GCA_021397915.2 Tor tambroides | reverse complement strand
GTTCGAGTCTCTATATAAAGCAAGATCATTTCTTTTATTTGTCCTCTTTCATGAACAAGTACTTTTTTCATTGTAAATGCGTTTAAATTCATCATATTCTTCAATCTCTTAACCTTTAGCAAAACCTTTAACCTTTAACCAAGGCTCGTGATTGGCTGTTCGCCAGTGATGTCACACATTCATGTGCATGCACTCCACAAAATCAGGATCAAAGCCTGAGTTGACAAAGAAAGTTGATGATCAGCATCATGGTACCAACAAAGCCGGATTGGAGTGGTTTGGTTTTGTCAACTCAAAACTAATCCTGTAACTCTGAATTTGTTCATCTACCATCATGGTACAGGCCCCTGGTGAAGGGTCTTTTGTTTACAAGTGTCCTCTGTAATTGGAAGGCAGTGTTGTCATAATCTATTTGTACCTTCTGCTGTTTTGTTTTAAGGGGCCAAGCACTGAAGGTGCTGTAGCTTCTAGTGTATCTGTTGGTTTACTTATTATTCTTCCTCCCTACTGGTCAGTCTATGGCAGCCTTATAAACCGTATAGCAGGGTTCCTCAAATCTTTCCCTGGAGTGCCAATCTGCTGGAGAGTTTAGCTCCAACCCTGATCAAACTCACATACCTGTGATTTTCTAATAATCTTGAAGACTCTGATTAGCATGCTCAGGTGTGTTTGATTAGGGTTAGAGCTAAACTCTGTAGGAGTGGGCCAGATTTGAGGATGCCTGCCGTATAGGCTGCATGAAAATGAATAAAATGGTACACTGATACAGGTGGTTCTGATTAGTAATCTGACCAATGTTGTGGTCTCTACAGCATACCCCACAGTGCCATGTCTGCATATTCCAGTTGATTCATGTATTCATATATTCCAATTGATTCAATATTAAGTCTCTATATTCCAATTGATTCATGCAGAATCTGTGGATTTTTCCAGGATTGGCTGAACTGCTTTAAAATATCTTTTAAACAACTGGACATATGCACAAAATTTGATAGGGTTCATTGAGAACAAGTCCTGAAGGTAGCCTCCTGACAAGTTTGAAGCTTTGAGAACATTGTCCAGAATTTGTTTTCTCTGTGTTATTACATCCATCATTTATGCTGATTTGAATGATTTATCATTTTCAAAATGTTTGGAAAAAATATTTTTGCTACTCCTTTTGCAAATCTTGCCCAATTTTGTCCAAAATTGAACAGAATTTTGATACTCTTTTTTTGTTCAAGTTATGATGATGTGAATTTAAACATGTTGACCCAAAATTAGAAGTTATAGCTCAGCAGTACTTAATCTAAACAAAACTTTCTGCAGTTCATTAGCACCATGATCTGAGCTAAATTTAGGAACAGTGCCACCTACAGGTCATGAGATCCAAATAACGGATATAACTTTTGAAACGTTTGTCAGAAAATCTCGATCTTGGTGTCTATTGATTCCTTGTAATTTCTTGTGCTTGCTTGCTTGTGTTTGCTGTATGTAGCCTACTGTACTCGCTGTACTTGTTATATTTGTTGTGCCTTCAGTGCTTAGCCCCAAATTGCTGCTAGTTCAGTTTGATCAAGTGTAAATTGTATTGACTCTTATTTTATCTTTCATATTTGTTTTTTTCCCCAGCCATTGGAAGACAGTGTGAAAAATGTAAGTTTTGGATTTTATTGTGCTATTTAGATGCTTTAACTTATTTAATTTTATTTCAAACAATTCTCATTTGTTTAGTAACTTCTTTTTTAATATTAAATCAGTTTTCATATTTGTTCACGTTACAGATGTTTGATTAAAGGAAAATTAATCACTCTTTTATGTGCATAATAAATGCAAAAAAATCCTTTTTTTTTTTTTACTTGTATAGAGAAAATTGATTAATGACAGAACTCCAAGGCTGTTAATTGATTAATATGTCACAATAGCAGAAGCCACAGTTCTGTGTGATCAGGATGTTACTGCTACAATGTTGTGCTCTTTAACTCATTTACATTACATTTCTGCATTGAGCAGACACTTTTATCCAAAGTGACTTACAAAAGAGGAACAAAGCAAGTGCTTTGCCTTGTCAGTGGCCTTACTCAGAGGACTTGTGCCACCTACGTCATTAACAAGTCAAAACACACAATGTGTAAACTAAAACTTCAACTGGAAAGCTCAAACTAGTGGAAATGACCAGATGTTAACTTAGGATCTATTAAATGTCTGTACAGTCTGTATCTTTTCTTTTTAAGGTGATGGCAGATGTGTTATCTGTGACTCTTATGTCAGGCCTTGTACACTAGTTTGTATTTGTGACGAATGTAGCTATGGGTCTTACCAAGGGCTCTGTGTGACCTGCGGAGGTCCTGGAGTTTCTGATGCTTACTACTGCAAAGAGTGCACCATCCAGGAGAAAGACGTGAGTATATCTGCTCTACATTTGATTGATTTGACTGATGCTGCCAAGTCTATATTGCCCAGTATCAAGGATATTTTTCAGTCCTTGTATTGCTGAATAAAATATGAAATGTAATTATGATGTGTTTACATGCATGGTTTTTATTAAGTTTCTGAAGAACTGTCTGTTTCATTGTTACACAGAGGGATGGCTGGCCCAAGATCGTGAACCTCGGCAGCTCGAAGACTGACCTTTTCTATGAGAGAAAAAAATATGGCTTCAAGAAGAGGTGAAGAAACAGAGGGATTTCTTTTTTTTGCAAGGGTTTTCCACTTTATCAGACTTTATAAATAAAAGGTGTTCCCTCTTTGGTGTTCATGTCTTGTTTTTAGGACCTTAAAAAATATAAACATTTCTTTCATAAACAATATTTTTTAAACCTGTGATCTGTTTATCTTATGGGATATATTTATATCTTTATACCATAAACGCTATACAATTGCAGGCAACAGTAGGCTACAGATCTTAATATAACATACAAACAACAATTTTATACAATATACAAACATTACAATATATAAACATTTATATGAAAAAGTTAAAAAACATATAACTCCAAACATATTCATAATATATCAAATAACTGATAACACACTGAAAAAAATACTACATTTTTTTTTTAGTTGCAAGCAATTTATTTTAGCTACATTTTTTAAAAAAATGTTGAAAGTTAGTCAACTAAATTTATTTCAGTGTAGCTAAAATAAATTAATTGCAACCACTTACCTTAAAAAAAAAGTTGTAAATTCTATGAATTTTTTTTTTTTTCAGTGCATTAACTCATAGTGAAAATACTTCTAAAGCATTTTATTAATCTTAATTCATTTTAATTTCAACATTGATAGATACATTTTTAAATAAAAAGTTGTATCCTTTAATATGACTTACTGGACATTAACAATGAACAACTGTGACTGTAGCAAATGCATTGCTCATTGTAATATTATGTTAACGAATGGAACCTTACTGTGCAAGCTGTACAAAAAGGTTATTGAGAATGTAATTTTATTGGCCTTGTTTAGATAAGTTTTCGCCATGAAACACGTGTCTGATATCTTTAGAAATACACATTTGGACTAACATACATAACTGCCTTTAAAAAAATAGTCTACTCTTCCCTAAAGATTTAATACATGACATCTTGTCACTGTGATCATGTTTTATTGCGTCCAGTAGGAGGCAGTAAGACGCCGCGGAGCCTTCAATCCAAAACATCAGAAGAAGGAAGTTCGGAGGTAATCGCTGCATCGCCGCTAGTGTCTGGCTAGCAGTCTGCCTTCGTTCGTTTATAATGGCCAAACATCACCCAGATTTGATTTTTTGCAGGAAACAGGCTGGAGTTGGTAAGGTTTCTGTTTATTAGGTCTAGATTTAGAGTTTAATGCCTTAAATGTAATACCTATTTAATATATTTGTTTAGCGAACACATTTGTAGCTAACAATGCAGTGAGGATGTTTGCTAGCGCTAAAATCAGATGAGTGAATAGTAAAGTTAAAAATAAAACTGGAGGAGATTAATTTATTGCTTTAGGTAACAGTTAACAGCTTAACCATATATTTATTTTGAGAAAACGCTGGTATTGTAGTATCCGATGGAAACATGCTTGGTCGTTTGTTTACAGCGCCTCAGTAGTTGGAGGGCAGTATTGTCATCATATTTTTTTTTAAACTTTGCTGTTTTGTTCATTTGCAATGTTTCAGTTTGATACGTTGAATCTAATTTGATGTTTCCTTTCGTTGCAGCCATTGGAAGACTATGTGAAAAATGTAAGTTTTAGACTTCATTGGTTTGAAGCTTGGCCATTTTTTGTTATTACTAAGAAATCTTATGATTTCAGTGTTTCCCCCCCAAATGTTCAATACATTTTCACATTTATTTGTTTTACAGATGTTTGGTTAAAGGAACATTAATAACTCTTTTATTTGCATACTTAATAAATAGTGTCCAACAGTAGCAAAAAAAAAAAAAAATCCATTCATATTTTTCCATAAAGAAATTGATTGTTAACAGTGATATAAAAACAGAACTCCCATGAGCTTCAAGGTTGTTAAGTGATACATATATGCCACAATTCTGTTTGATAAGAATGGTGGTTCTTCATTGTTGCACTCTTTAACTCAACAGATGTCTGTTTCTTTTCTTTTTAAGGTGATGGCAAATGCGTTATCTGTGACTCTTATGTCAGGCCTTGTACACTAGTTCGTATTTGTGATGAATGCAACTATGGGTCTTACCAAGGGCGCTGTGTCATTTGTGGAGGTCCTGGAGTATCTGATGCCTACTACTGCAAAGAGTGCACCATCCAGGAGAAAGACGTTAGTAAATCTGCTCTACATTTGCCTCTGCTTAAGTATCATTTGACTGACTGATGTTAAGTCTATATTGCTCAGTATCAGTGATGTGTAATCATATTTTCCTTTTTCACTATTTGGGTTGCTATTGAATAAAATGTCAAATGTAATTGTGTTTTTACATGCATGCTTTCTATTACATTAAGTTTCTGAAGAACTGTCTGTTTCATTGTTACACAGAGGGATGGCTGCCCCAAGATCGTGAACCTCGGCAGCTCGAAGACTGACCTTTTCTATGAGAGAAAAAAATATGGCTTCAAGAAGAGGTGAAGAAACAGAGGGATTTTCTTTGCCGCAGTAGTTTTTCCATTCAAGAGTTTTCCTTTTTGTTATCAGACATGTTACAATAAATTTTTTAATGTTGTGATGTCGATTATTCTGTTCTGTTTGATTTGAAACGTATAATTGTGCATACTTATAATCGTCAGACGACTTGTATTTACCTGGTTATTGACAACCTTTACATTTTTCATTATTAGATGATTAGATGTTTGCAAGAAGGAATATTTAATCTCTTTCAACTTTTGGACTTAGCAGCTGGAAGTACTATAGAGACTTCAAGATGAAACACCTGAGCTTATTTATTAATTGTCCAGCATTATGCATCTATTGGTGTTTTGGCTGCACACTACAAACTGTATATGTGGTATTTAATTCGACGTAACTCTTGTGGCTTCTCTCAGGGACCACGTCACAGTAAGGAAAGACATTCTAAATATAGATTTTACTAGTACAATCTTCTCATTGCCTTTCTTTAAATACATTATTGTATTGGGCAAAATCCAATATCGATCAATTATCAAATTCATATCTAATGGAAGGACATGACATGTGGCGACCTATACTCGTAATTTGTGCTCTGCATTTAACCCATCCAAGTGCGCGCGCACACACACACGGAGCAGTGGGCAGCCAATGCTGCGGCGCCCGGGGAGTAGTTGGGGGTTCGGTGCCTTTCTCAAGGGTCTCACCTCAGTCATGTATTGAGGGTAGAGAGAGAGAGAGCGCGCTGGATATTCACTCCCCCCCACCTACAATCCCTGCCGGACCTGAGACTTGAACCCTCGACCTTCAGGTTACAAGTCCGACTCTCTATCCGTTAGGCCACGACTGCCCCCGCTATCTATCACCATAAACCAGCTCCAACGTGTATATATTGATATATATTATTTTTAGCTTGCATTTAAATGTGTGCGTGGCACATTTAGGTAAAGGAATTTTTCATATGTGATTTGAGATTGTATAGGCTTGCTAGCCATATGCTGGTCAAAATCTTTTGGAAGTTGTAATTTGATAAATTTTAGGTAATCTTGATTGAAATGTGATCGCTTCCGAAGAAAGCCACCATGAATGGCAGCATTCTTTTTCAGACTGGAGTTTGTTCCGCTCACTATATCTGCATATCACACTGCCTTCTTTAGCCCTGCCCTCTTTGTGTTATGCAACTTTTTTTTTGGCATCTGTCTGTGTTATACAACGTTCCTCTCTCCTCTGAAATTCGAGATTCGGTTAGTCATAATTCTCTGAGGCATCAAAGCATTTTGTGATCAAATACACTGCTATATTGTTATAAATGACATGTAGGCAAGACAGATTTTTGAATTCTTTAATATGTACAAGAAACATCCAACAACAAGGCACAGAGACAACATATACAAGTCAAAAAAAAGGTTCACATGACTTACAAAGAGAATTCATTCCACCCAAAAGAACAATAACAATTAGAAAAACATTCAAACAAAGATTTGTTACTGCAAAAAAGTTGGCATCTCATATGCAACTGAGTTTTCTTCTAGTTCAGCAGAAGAAATGCTTCTTGTCAGGAACAGTCACTACTCCTTTCAGAACAGCCATCAAACACTATTCCAATTTATTGTCGTCTTGAAAGGAAGCTCAAGGAGAAATGACAAACCATAGGTGCAATTTAAAAAAAAAAGTGCCTACACACCACAAATATGCAAAGTTTAAACACCTGATTTAAGTGGAGTCGTTCTGTACTAGCTAAAGAAAACATGTTTTTCAGCGTTCAATCTAAGTTCGCTTTGGTCAAGATTACATTACATATCAGATTCCCTTTCCACAAAACACCTGAAAAAGGACAAATGTGGTCAAATGTGATTACTGCAAATTTAAACTTTAAACGTTAGCTTAACTTCCACTTCACAACAATGAACCGAGAACACAAGATATTGACTATTTGTGAAAACTGACCCTTTATCTTCTGACTTTGATGATATATGTTTCAAAATGACAGAGACAAGTTACATAAAATATGTACGTAAAATGCAGAAATGTGGCAAGCAGGGGGCTGATGCCCTTTCAAGAGGTTTGAGTTTGGTTTCTGATATGTAACACAATAGGCGCCCTTTATAAAGAGGCGCTCTGCTGAAGACACTTACGGATTCATATTGACTCTGAGCTATAAATGGTGTGGTTCACACTGCAAAGCCATTTTTGTAAAATATTTGAAGTTTTCTGAAAAAATATACATCATATGATACATATGAAAAAAACTATAACAGCACTTCATTTGTTTTTCTAAGTCTGAAGCAGATAGAAGATCTGTCACATGTACAGTGTTATTTCTGTACACAAACTGACCTCCACGAGTCCCAGAAAGGGCAAACAACCATAGTGAAGTAAACAAGGTTTGATTTTAGAAGATCTACTGAAAATCTAAATTAGGTCTAAATATTTTTTTTAGGTTTCGCAGATATACAGAGCATATCATTTCAGTTTCTACTGAATTCTAGCACTTGCTGACAGTAAAACAAAACATCTACGTATTTTGCAGCACAAAACATGATACATTTACAATTCCTGGTTACAGTTTTGTTTCTGTTTTAACAGTTATCTGTAATGACACATTTTTAATGTGATACATTCTCTCCATATTTCAATAATGGCATTTTATTTCTACTTTTGCAGGCAAAATGCACCACTTGGTACCCTGTACCAAATTTGCCAAAGGAATTCTTAGAATTAATGTAATTTTTCAGAGAAGTCAAAGATAAACATACTGAAGATATATAAGAAAGTACACTGAAGTCAATGCCAGTCATTCTTTATGAATAAAGACCAGTGACTTCCAATGCACATTATTTCCTAAAACTACTTTGATGTTATCAAACTTGTCATAAAACAAGAACAAGTGAGAGAAGACCTCTTTTACCCTGGTGCATTATAAAAAAACACTTAAAAAGCTCTATTGGGATATACGTGGGTGTCCTTTTGAACTGAAGTAAGATTAAAATGAAGGGGATATGTTGATTATAGTCGTCGACAGTGTTTTTTAAGAACATGAATATCACTTAGCTCTACAGTTTGAATCAAATATTCATTTATCTCCTGTTTTCTCCTCTTCATTTCACACCATTATTAATTTATTGCCTTTCATAAATGCAAATAAATCAATAATTGTTTAGAGGTCTTCAGCCGGTGCACTTGAAAAAGAAGAGAAAAGGTTGTTAATCACCACATTATTTACAGTATTGACCTATAAGAGCTGCTGTGTTTTAACTCTGAGTGGGGCTGTTTCTATTATGTGTTTATATGTGTGCACGTTTGTCCCTTACAGCGGTCCGTATTTGGCTTCATAGCGTGCCACAACATTCTTGCAGCGCCCAAAGTCCTTGCGCAACTCTGCCACTTCCTGTCTCAAAGCAGAGTTCTCTCGCTCTAGAAAGGCTGCTCGTACTGTGATCTGATTCTCTTTTAGACGCCTGGCATCTCGTGACCGTTTGGCTGCAATGTTGTTCTTCTTCCTCCGCTGCCAGTATTTGTCATCCTGAAATAGAGAGTGGACATAAAATCAAATATTGGGGACAAAATTTTTTTCTCTATTTTGAAAATGGCCCTGTGTTATAAAATACAACTGTTAATATCTTTTTACAAAACACATGTTCACATGTTGACAAAAGACTTCAGAACATCTCATTATGTCTTTATGTTTAGGGTGTAACTGTATAATTAAATTTTGGGCCTCAGGCACAAATACTTGCTTGCCTTTGTTGATCAGTTAAAGGGATAGTTCACCAAAAATTCTGTCATTAAGTACTCTCCCTCATGTCGTTCCAAACCAGTAAGACCTTCCTTCATCTTTGGAATACAAATTAAGATATTTCTGATGAAATCCGAGAGCTCTCTAAACCTGCATAGACAGCCACGTTCAAGGCTCAGAAAGGTAGTAAGGACATTGTTAAAACAGTCCACGATGTGACATTAGCGGTTCAACCTTAATTTTACGAGAATACTTTTTGTGCACAAAGAAAACAAAAATAACGACTTTATTCAACAATTTCTTCTCTTCCGTATCAGTTTTCGACGCGCGTTCGTACCACGACACATGCGTGTGCATTCCTCTGCTTATAAACAAGGTACAGCGCATCCAGGTTCTACGTCTGAATGCCGGCTAACTTTACAGTTGAACCACTGATGTCACGTGGACTATTTTAACGATGTCCTTACGATCTTTCTGGGCCTTAAATGTGGTAGTTACACTGCTGTCAATGCAAGGTAAGAGAGCTCTCACAATTCATCAAAAATATCTTAATTTGTGTTCTGAAGATGAATGAAGGTCTTATGGGTTTGGAACGACACGAGGGTGAGTAATTAATGACAAAATTTTCATTTTTAGGTAAACTATATAGTATATATACTCACACAATATGAAAGTAATCTTTAAGTCAGTTTTATTTTAGTGTCATTGAGATATTAATATAGTTCATATGAATATTTTAAATGTTTTTTATTTTTATATTTTCAGTTTACATTTTATTTTAATTAGTTTTAAGCCCTATTCGCACGGGATTAGTATTATCTGGGGACCATGTGTGATTTTGAAATTACCTCCCGACATCTGAATTTCGTGTGGTGCATTCGCACGGGATAAGCGAAGCCTGTGATTTTACTCGAATTTACTGATTTATTTCCCGGATTCCCGGATACCCGGATGTCAAGGTTTTGAGAGTCCTGTTCTATGGTCCAATTAGATGGATTTAGAAAAAAAATAAACTAATATAGTTTCGTGCCCTGTGTCATTTACATTTCACCAGGTTAAAATAATAGCTCAAGCTTTATGCTTGATTTATTTGTACATAAACCTCAGCTTTCTCTTTCTGCAAATTGTATGGTGTAGCGATATGACAGCACCCAAAATACTATCAAACACTCCAACGCAGCTCCATTCTTTGCGAAAGATGGATAAAAAGGCACAACGGGAAACAAAAACCTTGAAAAATGATATACGACCCGCCAAATGCTGGCCAAATCACAGAGATGCCGATTCGCACGGGATTAATATTATCACAGGACCTCGGTGTTCGGCGAAATATGGTAGGTCATTTGCGGGGGAATTTTTACTTTACAAATTACAGACATGGCCGATTCGCGCGGGATTAAGATCACAGACAACCTCGGCAATTATTACAAATGACTGGAGGTCACCAGGTAATACTAATCCCGTGCGAATAGGGCTTTAGACATTTTTGTGAGTTTTGTCATTTTTATCAGAGCTTTTTTTTAAAGACTATTATTTATTTTAGTGCACTGAGTTAAGTAAATATAATGCCTTAGCAAATAGCTGAAATAAAATAAGTTTAAAGATATTTTAGTAAAATGTTTTTTTTTGTTTTTTTTTTTAAGTAACAGTTTTCTTCTAATGGTTTTAGTTAATTATAATAACCCCAAGGAAGGTTCGACTGTGTTTACCTTCTGTTCCTCCGGCACAAACACTTTCTTTGCTTTCTTGATCATAGGCTGAGGCTTCAGCTCCTCCTCTGAGAAGCGATGTTTGCGAGGGTTGAACAGTTCACCTCCGGGTATGCTGGACAGCACAAGGTCTGTGGGATCCGGCTCATAGGGGACCTCTACCTCAATATCATCTGGATTAATGGGCTCTGGCGTCACACGCTCCTCATCTGAAACGTGAATTAGTAAATTCCAGTAATGAAATTTTTTAAGTAGTGCTGTCAAACGATTAATCACAATTAATCACATCCAAAATGAAAGTTTTTGTTTACATAATACATATGTGTGTACTGTATATATTTATTATGTTTATATAAATACACACACATGCATGTATATATTTAAGAAAAATATGTTACGTTTATATATTAAATATGTTTACATATGATATAATTTATATGAATGTAAATATATACATGTAAATATTTTCAAAACATATGCTGTATGTGTGTGTCTTTATACATACATAATAAATGTAAACAGTACACACATATATTATGTAAACAAAAACTTATTTTGGATGCGATTAATCGTGATTAATCGTTTAACAGCACTAGTTTAAATATCACTTAATTGTTGTTGAGCTTTCAGTCAGATCTTCATGATAAACAGCTTGACTGTGTAATGGATTAAGTGTGTTGTGACAGAAAGTACACTATGTTCTGTTTTCTATCCTGACCTGAATTGGTGTCTGTTGAGCTAGAGCTGGATGCCGTGATTGTGACCACTTCCTCCTCACACTGATCCAGTTCCATGACTGGCATAAGAGAGATTGCTGGGGCTGTCTTGCTCATAGAGGTTGTGGATGGTTCTTCAGTTGTCAGCTGTACGTTTTCTTTTGCAAGACTCTTCGGCAGACCCTCATCCCCTGCGGCAGGAATACCATTCTCCATGAGAAACTCCTCCAGATCCATGTATTCCAGGTGGAAGGTCTCGCCATCATAGGGAATGGTCTTTTCCCAGATGGCAGGTGTTAAGGCAGCTGAGGGTCCCATTTCACTGACCCCTGCAGTGTCAGCATCCTCAAAGAGTTTATCTTTATCATTTTCTGTAATTAAAAAAAAAAAAAAAAAAAAAAAAGTTTTTTTTTTTTGTTTAAATCCCAAGTCTTAGAATCTACACGTAATTTGCATCAGACAAAAAGTAGATAAAGTGTGATAAGATTTTAAAATTCTGTTACTGGGTAGAACAAACTGCAGATTTGGAAAAAGAGACAAACTGTATCAGTTTCATCTAGAGACTGCAAGCTCGGTTCTTGAAAAGAGTTGCGTTCAAAGAACCGGATAAACAATATTCATTATTAAACGTGTATGTTGTTATTTCATGATACACTTCAGTTTGTGACAGACAAAATTCAGCATTACAAAAACAACAATTTATGAACTTATGCGCCAGAGGAACAAGCGCGCAGACCGCATCTTTGCATCACGAGCGCAGCGCTGAAAAGGGCGGAGCTACATAAACGGTGTACAATGTGCATATACATTGAACAGGGCTAAAATAACATATTGTTTTTGTGAATCGGTTCCACTGAAACACTGAAAAGGCCGGGCGCCAAAGAACGTTTCATTCACGAAGTTCCATCCAATTTTTCGAGAATGCAACCGTTGAGAAAGTAGGTTCCACTAACCATGTTATAAATAACACGAATAAACATGTTCTGTATTTACATAACGAGAAAATCTTCCTGGTCTGTAGTTATGTTAACATACAGGATGCACTCGACAGTAATTCAGCAGTACAGCGAGCACCGACCGCAAGCCTCTGCGCAGCCATAAGCGCCGACTGGTGCAGAGGCACACTTACCGTCATCGCCTTCGAGAAGATTCGGTGGCGGAATTTCCATGATTTTCTTTAAAACTACCGGAAAGGCAGGAGAAGGAGTATCAGAGCCTGCATCCATCGTGACGGAAATGGAGTCCACGTCCATTTTGACCGAAGCTTTAGTACCGCGCGTAAGAATAGCGTGACTTTAAAGACTAAAAAACCTGAAATCCCTAATTTAATCAAAGAAAAAGATGTTAATGTCTTCAATGCCTTATGCACTCAAAAAAACAAATTTGAGATCACCTCGCCGGTTGACACCACTCTATTCAGACTCTACTTTTGTGTTTGACCCGATTTTCCAGTTGGCTACAGAAGAGTGTTTTAACATACAAATAAACCACGCCCCATTGTAGAAAAAAACCCTGTTTTTTTGGATGCGGATAGGTCGGGTGCGCTCTCCTCTAATGAATAATTAAATAGGCGCGACGAGGGGACGGATCGTCGACTCCTCATTGGTCAAAACGGTTACATATATTTTCACAAATGTGTTGGAAAAAACGTGTCACGAGACCCATATATATATATATATATATATATACACACACACACTGACACAGTTGGGTTTGAAATGTGGGGCATACATACCATATATACCACTATAAAACCACATGCCTTTTACAGGTTTACTAATTTATTCCAAATAAAAACGCTTTCGTAGTACGACTGATATTAAAGGCCACTTTTAATTAAACCTTAACTCTGTCGGCATTAATAACACAACAGTGTCAGGGAATAACAGAATAATTTGCCACGTCATTGTACCTAATAAGCGCATACCTCGCGGGGGAACAGTATGTGTACCGTATCATATGTTTTGGCACATGGCCTCGCACGTGCAGTCATGGCACGCACAGTGTGAGTACAGACCAATCACTAAGCAGCAAAGGTAGCCTATAGCGAAAATATCGCGTGCTTCACGTGCAGAATGAGGTTGCAGATCTCTTGCCCCTGAAGAAGAAAAAAAGAAGATATCTTGCCCTTGAGTTTACGATAGGTGATATGCAATTTATGTTATTCGGTAATATTTCATGGTTTATTTTTAAAATTATTTAGCCAAGATGACATATTACAAATAAACAATCAGCGATTGCAGAGTAGCCCACATTATTTGTGTAGGCTATTATTTACATATTTCAGTTACGGTTGCAGACCTTTAACATCTATAAGTGCACCTGTGTCATTACATTTTAAATATCAGTCCCAATTGTCATGTTCTACTTAATACAAATGACAGAATCATATTCCTACTAAGATGTTTTATTCTTTCATAATTTCATAACTTACTTGATTCTCTGAAATAATTTTTTTTTTTTACACTTTTGCATCAGATTTAGCCAATTACTTGGTGCAACAAGAAATGCAATCTACACAAAAGCTTTTAATAAAGACAGTCTGCATGCTGTTAATGTAATGACACTGTAAAAAGGATAATTAAATTGGAATTTAGTAAATACATACAAAAGAACAGACACCACTTAGGAAGAAAAATTAGGTTAATGCAAATGTTCCCATATTATTAATAGTTTAATTGCTAATACAGATTATCTAGCCACTGTATCCAAAACTTTGTGTTAGTAAACTACTTCTCAATGCACAATATTTGCTGTCGACGCTTAGAGTCATGAAATGAAATAGTCCACATTATGTAAAATAATGCATTGCTTATTTGTGCAATAAAACTGGAAACGATCCCATTTTTAACGTATGCACCACTTGATCTACTTAATGCATGACGTAGTATCGTATGTCACAAGTACAATCCTACAGCATACAAGTTGTGTCAGCTGCAGACTGTTTAGTGGGAATTCAGGTGAACTGGAGTGCTCCAATTTACCTGTAATGAGCCAATAGTGAAAATTCTTACCGTTGTCATCAATCGAAGGGACAGAGAAGGGATACTCAAGCAAGGATTTGAATATTTCCGGAATTTCTGAAGACATCTCAAAACAGTATCAGTCAACACCTTGGAAAAAGCTGGATGCAGGAGACGCTTAATCAGACCTCATACTTCGTCAAACGTTTTCTCACATAAAGAATAAGCTGGTACAACACTGACAATCCTGAAAGTTTTTCTTGCGGTCACAAGGTCTGTCCTATCCAAGTTACTTAACTAGTCCCACCTCAAATCCCCTTATTTCCATAGGGCTGAACATTTTGACCAATGGATATCGTTTCAATGTGCTTGTTATTTAATAGTCAATGAGGCGCGGTGCTTTATTGGTCATTCCAGCTGTATGTATTCGCTCAGTGAGCCAATCAGAATGAAGACAAGTTATCTAAGTCTAAAACATCTGCGTGTCAGTGTTACGAAAGTGAGGGCAGAAATTCAGTTGCGTTATCAGTCATCTACTCTCCAGCGGCAGAGTAAGACCTATTTGTCATGTTTAAAAAAAATATACTAACTAGCCACCTCTGTAAAAGCGCAATAAATTAATTTAATTTGTTTAATATTTCAGAATAAACAAATTAAATTAAATTGAAATGAAAATTAAAGATCTTTAAGCCCCTACCTCACACTGCACAGACAAACGCCAACAAACTAGTCTGTTGGAGTTTGTTTTCACCCAACAATTAGACTGTTTTATTAACGTCTACACATACCTCAACCCTAAACCTACCCCTTACAATAATGCAAAAATAGTAATTGTTGTACAGTGTGACAAAAATTACGCTGTATTGATGTGCGCATGCCCAGTAGAGCCATATGTATCCCTTCTAGCCTATACCATACAGTTATCCCTTCTACCCACAACCGTACTTGTATTCAGGTAGGTACTGACTATTTATGAATAGCAATCTTCAAGTTTACTTGTTTGAGCAGTTCCCTCCCCAAAACCTGTCTTTCTAGAGAGCATTTGATTGGACAACAATATATGAAGTGCAAAAGTGATCAATATGAGAAACATTTTCAATGAGATCAATACGAGTTAAAACAATTTCAAACGAACTTTTAAAAGGATTTCTAAAAAAGAACGTCTTTGAAAGTAATGAACATCAGTAACATCACACAAATTTTCTAAAACAGTCTATTTATTGTTAAACACTTTCATGAGATTTGGTCCACTGTGATCAATATTTCACTTCCAACCAGGGAGAAAAAGGAGAAACAAAACAAAAGTAAAAATACAGTACAAAAAGAGGCATTGTTGTTTGTCCTTTTCATTTTCTCAAAACCCTGATTTTTCCTGGTTATCTAAGCAGGTGAAAAGTAAACCCATCTGAACAGAAACATCTCAACCAATATATTCCAACATTTGCTAAATCCCACATTCTTGACTTTTTAGGCTGAACATGAATTACTATGAACATATTTCTGCTTTACACTTCATCTAGAAAGTGTGCAAAACAAAGGTCATTTAAAAATGGGCAATCTTCACAGGTTTCGATGTCCAGAGAGCCCAGAACATTCCAGTTCTGTGATAAAATAACCTCAAATGGAGAATGAGGATGGCGAGTAAATGACCAATACTGCAACCTTTAGTCAGTCAACGGCCAGCAGTACTAACCCTATGATATGAATGATTCCAAACTCCATCCCATGTTTGAACAACAGAGACTGTTAACTGAGCTTCTTGGCTCTCAGGCTGTTCTCTCTCTCGCTCTCAATGGTTATGCACACTACCTCAGCATGATCACATTCCTCATAATATTTCAGAGGAGAACTGTGCGCAAAACCAGTCTCCATTGCCAACCAGAGAACATTAACAATACACTTCCCTCCCCTATTTCTTTAAACAAGTTGTCTAACGGTGTATATATATATCATTATACCGAAAGAGTAGATTATTCGTTAAGGTATTTATAATCGTGTATAAATGTATTGTATAAGGCGCTATGCAGACAAACATAAATATCCATGTATGCTTTGTGTCCCGTCCCAGTATAGCACTGTGAGGATCGAATCAAAACAATCAAGATCGTGGTGCAGAGGAAAGTTGCTAAGGCATGATGTCTCTTCACTACAACCACTCTATAAACCCTCTTAAGAGAGATCCCAGTTTTCAGAAACCTAACGATATCTAAAATGCATCACAAAAGCATTACACTCTAAATGTTAACGGTGTCACTTGCTTTTCATTGTGTTTAGGCTGAAAGAAAACAGACAGATAGCTACCCTAGGATCTCAATTCCTCTATTCTGGACAGCTCACTAAGCATACATAGACATAATTCACTGTTAAGTATTATATTCATACATGGATACATATAATTAAAGTGTTATACATAGCAATTAACATATACATATATCAATAGCATATAGGAAGATAGAAGTCATAATGGCAATCATTATCATCACTGTCATCATCATAATAATAGCAGTAGTAATAATATGATCCCTCGGTAAAGCGTACTAGGTCACTCCAGAATGTCCCTCTCAATCTCCACACAAGCTGGAATCTGTTACCAGGCCAAATCTGCTCCTTCACATGTCATCTAAATCCAGAAATTCAATGCAAAGTACAAACTTGATTCTATTTTCTATAACAAACCATCTCAGAGTGCTTCAATTACCATTCTATAGCATTATATTTGGGGCAGCAAATTCTCATGCAGACCTCACAAATCGGACACTTCTGGAATGACTCATTAAAAAAAAAAAAAAAAAAAAAAAAAAAAAAAAACCA